>RJWH01000182.1:221407-308471 GCA_004363575.1 Solenodon paradoxus | reverse complement strand
GCTATCTTTATTTTCAACTTCTCTTTCACAAAAGAGCAAATTAAAAAAAGACTATTATTGGGTGTACATTATTTAGATAACACATTGACAAATTGTATTATTCGGTTTCTAACCTGACTTTCTTGCTTTGCTGTAGACTGTGTAAAGAGTAACCCAGGGTTTTGACTACTCAGCTCACATGCTTACTGTCATGTCACAGAATGATGTGACAAAACAAAAATAAATTAGACTGCAATGAAGAATTCATGCTTAAATCTGGAGCCACTGCCACATGCATCTCCACTAAGGGCTATTGGGGGCTTTGAAATGACCACTGACAAATCTTGAGAAGGAAAGGCAATTTGAAAAATATATGCTGGTGATTTTCTCATGCCTGAAGTAGTGAAAGGGATTTAGAGAGAATTCATGTTCTTTTTGTAGAAGAGAGAATAAGGTAGCAATGTGTTGCTCAGAGATACAAAATAAGGACTAATGTGGGGTCAAAACAGTCGCAGTGTGGTAACTCTATGACAGACATTATGGTGTGATCAGATATTTAGGTCCTCTCCTATATTTCCCTAAACTCTGGCATTTAAACAGTGTTTATGTCTTAGCCTGGTCAATGAACTATGAACAGGAGATAAGTGTATGACTTCCAGGCTGAGACAATAAATGTCCATGGGTGATTCTCCAGTCACTCTCTTCCCCTTCCAGGAAGTGTTCCATGTCGCACCAGACACAAAATTATGTGTCCTTGTCAGCCTGCAGAGTAACTGTGTGAGCAGACATTTCAAAACCACTGTCCCCACAACCCTTGCTCTCCCCGAAGGACTTTTAGAAACATACATGTGGGTTGTTTTGTTTCGTTTCGTTTTATTTTTAAGGAAAGAGGAAGGCAGGAAGAGAGAGGAGTAAGAAGCATGTTATTTTACTTTCATTTTAGTTGTTCACACTGGTTGTCTCCCCCTGGACCTGGAACTCGAACCCAGGGGCATGTGGTCCTGCGTTCCTTTGGAGGCGATTAAGCCAACTGCCTCCATCAGGGTGTGCCATGCAGGTGGATTTTGTTTTCAAGCTACTGACATTTGTTAACTTGCAGATTAGTACAAATCCTATTTCTTGACAAATTTTCATCAAGGGGACTTTTAAAATCACTTCCCACCCTCCCCTGTCAACAATAATATTTTAACATCATAGATACACTGTATATGCTTATGCACATATACTTATGCAAGAAATGTAAGATTTTTTTGGCTTCCCTTTAAGAATCAATTCCTCCTCCTCTAGTGGGGAGGCCTTATCATTTCCACTGGGTATGTAAGATATGTCCTATATCCTGCATGACTTAGCTATGGAGTGAGTTACTTTTGAGATGAGTTTCTTCTATTAATCCAGAGTCCAGAAGGACATTTGCCAAAGAAATTTAAATGGATGCTTTCTAGGGCAGAAGATTGAACCAAGTAACTTCTTGAGTGTTTTAAAATTTTCATGGAATATCTACCTCTGGCTTACTTTACTGTTAGTCACATAATTCTTGATATTTCTACTTTTTATGTCTTCTATGCTTCCCAAATTTGCGTTTTTTATGATGCTTGATCATTCAGTCTGTTTTTCCCTCTGTGTATAACTTACACAGTTCAACATTCATTTTTAACTATATTTGTGAAAATTTAGAATTTATTACTAAGTCCTGATCTCTCATTTGAACAAGTTCATATCTCAATTGTTCGATGTCTCTGCTTATGTGTTCAGTTATAATTGAACAGCGTCTATGTTTAAGTGAGGCCAGCTTTCCTTCCAAACTCATTGAAATTCACTGAAACCATGTTCCATGTGGTCTGGCCTGAGTATGGTGTTACAAAAAGTCCAAAAACACACTTCATTAGCCAAAGTATTTTCAAAATGATTGAAGTCATTTGTTTTCAATCAGTAAACATAGTAACAATTATATGCAGTCCACATAAATGTTTAATCAAATCCCATTTCCTCTTCCATCTACTTTGCCTCTACCCCTTGCAGCTACTTCCAAATATCTTTCCCCCAATTTTTCCCAGCAGCTCTAAACTACTTACTAATCTCTTTTCTCTTTATACTGCATCAAAAATGTCTAAATTGCTCTTTAGCAATAAAATATCCTTCTCCTGAAGGTGTGTAAGGGAGAGACTGAACACTCAGACCAGAAGTCTCTTTAGCAACTTGGGGAAGGTGGAAGGCTGGCCACAAATATAAATAAATTTTTCCATTTAACTACCTATTTCTGTCTCCTGTTGTAGACATACCTCAGTTCTAAAAGTCTTTTTAAACTCTTATTTTGATCACGCTCCTAGTGGACCCTGTGATGTCTGTCCAGCACATAAAGACTTCCATATCTGCCTCCCTCCATCACTCTGATGAACTCTTGGTAGCTATTTTAATACATTATAATCACACAGACTTCTGGTTCAGACAATTAGACCCAGATTCAAATATACTAATTAGAATCTGTTTCCAAGGCATTTTTTAATACCAGTGAGAGATGGTCTTTCTTACTAGCTGAAGCTATGTAATTTGTAAATTCCAAAATGGCTTACAGTGGCAGATGTCAAGAGGAAACACTCTCAATGCCCAAAGTAATACCATGTCTCCATCTCGCTTCTAGAAAAGGTCAGATTGGGAGGTTGCAAACACTTGGAGTATATGATATTATGGTTTATAATTACAAATATATATTCACACATATAGGTATATATAAGTATAAATACACACACATATATATGTGTATATATATATACATATACACATACATGCACACACCACTATGGTCTTTGTCTCAATTTCTGACATAGAGCTCAAATTTCCTAAGTATTAAGGACACTAAAAGTATATTGATATAGGCAAACTCTATTTAACAACACAAGCTTATTTTAATGAAGCAACTTTTGGAAAGCTCTTAAGAATGGGGCTGGTTATCAGGGAATCCAGTTTTGGGGTTAGAGGGTTGGGACTTTCTGTATCACTCTTTGACCTCTGGAGAATGGACAAGGCCTGGAGGTTGAGTCATGGCCAATGACCATGTCTATGCAATGAAGTTTCCATGAGAACTCATAAAAATGGAGTTTTGAGAATATCTGGGTTGGGAACATTTGGAGATTGGGTGAAAGAAAGCATGGACCTCCATGACATTCCCCCATTATCTTGCCCTACACATTTCTTGCATGTAGCTATACCCGTTAGAGCCTTTTATAATAAATTGATAATGTAATAAGTAAAACATTTTTTCTCAGTTCTAATACTCTGCTATTCTAATATATTAATTGAACGCAAGGAGAAGGTCATTGGAACCTCCTGTCTAAAACAGATCTGTCAAGCACAGGTGACTACCTGGATTTGTGACTGCATTTGAAGTGGTGAGACCATTGGTTTTAAAATCTCGGATCTAATCTTAGGTCGATCGTGTCAGAATGCAACTGAATTGGAGGATTCCCTGCTGGTGTCATAGAATTGCTTGGTGGTGTGGGAAAAACTAACACATTGGAATGGGTAAAGAATAATAGAGAGAGGGACTTTCCTTTTATGGTGTTTGTGCCCCATTTACAGAATTTAGGGTAACCCCATGTACTTAGTATGTTTGTCCCTCTGTAGAGGGAATGCCTTTATCTTCAGGGTCAAATGGAAGTTCTAATTTTCTGAGTTATCCTTTAAGAGACTTCTTTTCTCTTCGTAAATACTCATAACTTTGACGGAACCATCAGAAGAAAAATCTTACCATAGCCTGTATTCCTGTTTGTCAACTAACACAAGAAATTCCTATGTCCCTCCCTTTCTCCTGTATCCTACCTCTCCTTAATATTTAAAGTCTTCCTACTGGAAGAATTCCCTCTGGAATTCTCGGTCATCATTACAAATTTATGTCTCCATCCATTTTTTTTAATCTAATCTTAATCTTGTTCTAAATGACACCTGGTTATCCTCTAAGGATACATTTTTTTTCTATAATCTGAATGCCCCAGTCTGAGGAGATTAGATATTCTTGTTCATCACTGTTACTTCCAAATCCTTGGCCCTCTCTTTCCTGGGAATCTCCACCACTGAATTTCCCAACTGATTCTATTATCCACTAACCTCTGACTCAGCCTCCCCTTTTCTTAGAGACGGATGGTCCTGGATCACTGTCACTTTCCTGAACACACTCTTGTCATACTCCCTGATGATTTCAAAAATCCCAGTTCCCTGTTTTTTTTTCAGAAGCTTTAAAATGTCTTTAAAGTCTTAGTTTCCTCTTATCAGTAAAAGAGATACAATAATGACTTCCTCTTGGGGATTTTCTAAGAATTAAGTGATGCTTAAAAACATGCTGCATAAAGGCTACCTGACATTGGATCTGAATAGTCCGAAATAACCATTTGATATGTTCCCTATTAGCTTGGAAACTGTCTTAAATGAAATCACATGTGGAAGTCTAAAATACACAAAAGTGAAGTTGCTTTGTTGAAATTGGGGATGGTGAAGAGAACGGGGAATTCTATGACTCATCCTGAGGCCTCAGCCCAGAGTTTTTAGAAGTTGGCCCAAAACAGATCATTGATTTTTTTGATTTATTACCTACATGTCAACTGAAATTATTTATTTTAAATATATGCTTTAGGACTTCATAGACATTTTTCAAAAGTGGAAGTTTTCATTTATTCTTTGGCTATTATGGATAGTTTATAAGTGAAAACTGATCATATGATACATATTTGGTATTTAGAAAACCTATATATATGGTAATGTAATTAATTTTTCTTCTATAACTATGAAATAATCTTTAAGATAGATGTTTGGAAATGTTTACCTTTTTTGAATGATTATACTTTCTTTTGTTGGATTATTATTTTATATTAAGCTTTGCTTTTTACCTTGTCTCACAAATTTATACTAGTTATTCTTAGCCTTCCCCATCTTCTTTTCTGATACAACTATTTTAATATCTCTTTATGTGGATGCTTTATCCTGATCATTTTAGTGATAAATACGTTATTGTGAACACCCTCAAATTCACATGCTAAAAAACATAGTTTAAAGGAAATATGATCTAAATAATAATATATAACTGTAGAAAAACCACAATTCAATTATGTTAGTATATATCTGTATTTTAAAATATTTACAATATATTTAACCTTCCAGTGGGTGAAAATATTGCTTAATTTTTCCTTTTACAGCCTTTTCGGTATAAGCACTCATTAAGTCAATGGTATATCCTTAGAACTTATAGAAATCTTGATGATTTGTCAAAAGCAATTAGTCGATAAAGTGATATTTTGATGAGAGAAGAGAATGGGAACAAGTTAGATTTGTTTGTTCACTTTTGAATGATATTGTTATTTTATTTAAAATATTTGAAAAACAGGTTCTAGTTTTGTAATGCCTGGTGTTCATTTCAAGAAAAGGATTGAATGCTAACTTCTAGGACACATTGCCAATAAATAGTAACCAATATATGCTGTTTTATTATAGATCACTTAGAAAGTGTCCTTCTTATAATGTGTTGCTAGCACACAGTACACTGTAGCACAAAATTGTAGTATTATAGAAAAATTTCTGTGCATATATCTCTTGATACAGTCATATAAAATCATACATTTAGAAGATGAGATTATATAACAAAGCATATAAATTTAACATAAGATTGCCATGTAGCCACTCCTTTGAGTATATTTCCTTCTCAAAAACAGTCATATCAAACAAAGAAAAAGAATTACAGAGTATTAAAAAGAATTGGCATTGAGTTTTTAATTATAAGTACAAAAGAAAAAAAATTATGTTTGACAAATAGAAATAGTCATGTAGAAGAAAATCTCAACATCTGAAAACAGATTAGACAATAAGAACTGATGTTAGTAATGGATTGTAACTAAGCAACATAGTGGAGCATGATAAATATAATGAACTTTACTGCAAATAAAATGAAGACAACATATTTTGCTTTAAAGGGAAGGCAAGGGAGACACTTGACCTTTTGTATTTATTTGAGTAAATGTATATTTGGCACATCTCCAAAAAAGACTTTAGATGAAGAACATAACTACAAAGAGGCTTATGTTTAAACATCATGGTTGTGACATAAACTGACAAACACCAGGCTATTCAGTCTGTCATTCTCCCAACTGAAGCAAACAAAACCGAGACCTGAGGGAAGAATGGCATGTCCGTCGGAACGCACAATTTTCTGGCTTTTGTCATTGTGTCACACATTGTATTTCTTTTAAATCTTTATTTTATATTTTATACAAACCTCTCATGGATCTGGGGCATGTGACAAGCAGTCTAAAAAAAATTAAAAAATAAAGACAAAGACAGTGTTGAAATTTTAAAATGTATCCCTTAATCAATCATATTAGGTGACATGAGACATGTCAGTATGGGCAGCATGTAAATGCTTCTGTTGGGAAGACAGAGAGAGGAGCAGAAAACGTTAACTTTTAGTCAGCTACACATTTATGTTTTTGATCTGCCCGAAATCAGAGTCTGGGTTCTGCATTTTATTTCTATCGCTCTATTTCTGCCACCATTAATTTGTGAAAGAGTGAGGAACAATAGGTCAGAGATTACCAAATTTAAAAAATTTTTAAAAAATTTACAAAACTGTGTTTGGCTATTTTGTGAAGTGTTTTTTTTCCAATATACAAAAGAAAGATTGTCTGACCCAGAGCAGAGAAACTTTGTTACTGAGCATCAAAGGGTAGAAGTGTCTGCTCTGATAATGACGTCATCATCGTGGAAACACTTTAGATTTGATCATTCTAATGATCATTTTCTAGCACAGAGGGTTCTATACATATTAGGTGTTTAAAACATACCTGACAGAACTCCTGGGCTTGGACCGAGGATATTATGAATCACCTATGACCTAAGGGCCTTAGACAAAGCCCTCACAATGACTACAGGTATCAGAATATATTGACCACAAGTGACATAACTACTACATCCAGGTCATTCTCTCTCTTCTTTTTGGTTATGCTTTCTTATTTGCCTCTTTAACAAATAAGTTTCTCCATGCACTGGCAAAGAGAGTGACCAGTAACCAGCAGATCCAGGCTCAGATACTAGCAAACTCAGCAAGAGAGTACCTCTTTCCAAAAAATTCCACCATAATTCATAGACTCATGCTTATTAGATAGGTTTGTGTCCCTTTTCATATTGAACCAGTCATCATGATCAGAGACTGTCATAGTCTCAACTCCAGCGTGGGAATTAAAGAGAGTAGCAAAGTATGGAGATTTGGGATCAGTCAGGCCCACATAATGGAGCATGGCAAGAGGACACATGATTCACCACTGGCAAATGATTACCACAGTAATCCAACCTTATCATTCCCAATACTACTCACATCTTTTTATTGCTAAAATGTCCCTATAACTTTAAAGGAAAATAACCATCTTTGTCTGGTTAAATAAGATTTATTAAAATGTTCTATTATTATGTGGAGCAAAATGATAGCTTAATTGTAAAAAAAATGCTGATTTATAAATTTCTGTGAATTACACATATAATTGATACTGTTGAATAAATCCTACAATTAAGGATTAGCCTCTACTGTTTATATATTTTAAATCTTTGTAAATAAAAGTTGAGCAAGTCATAAACTCTGGAACCAGACCGATTTTTCAATAGAATTAATGTAATGTCACATACTTCATAGTTTGCTTTTGCATCTTAGCTGATTGATGAGTAAAAGGCTGTAATTTTCTAGGTGCAATGAGAAGAGAGCAGTCACACATTATGTTAAATAGTGAAAGTTTAATATAAAGAATCATTCATTATAACGGGAGATTAGTGTATAAGGGATTGGGTAGTAAACATTGGATAGAATCCTAAAGATTATAGGAATGACAGTAGAAAGGTTAATCAGTGTCCCTGGGACTGAGTGAGAGTTTTGAAAGAAGAGATCCTGGGCTCAGATCCAGACCATGTTGGGAGGACTCACTGCCCTGGCTCTCAAAAAGCAGAGGAACGTTCATGGTGTCACACAGGTGGAACTTGCTGGCAATCCACTCCATAGGAAGCCAGAGGAAACTGTACTTGAGGTACTTCAAGGTTTTCCTGTCCAAGTTGGTACTCCAACAACAAACCATGTAAGGGGACACATGGGGAAGAAATTGACTTCAGGGTGTTATTGACCACCATCTCCTATAGGTGTTGGATACCCAAGATGAATTGAGGCACTCTGCTACAAAATCACTAAGTGGAAGGGTGGGGTTGCTGAAGATAGCTGCTGGCTGCTGAGTGTGATTAATTACCAGGTCTTAACAAAGCTGCACATTCATGCACCTGGGGCTAAAGAAGTCATGAAAACAGCAGGAACCTGTCCAGTTAATACCCGGCAAGAAGGATGTAAAACTGAAATGTCTCTCCAGTATCTTCTCAGAAAGTTTCAGGGTCAACAAATTTAGACAGGAGTCATGGGAAGAGGAGTCCCCCCATCCCACTCCTGTTTCTTCAATGGGAGCAAAATGGTCCGGCTGCAGGTAAGCACTAGGGGCCTTATCTCTGGCACTATGGGAGCTATCACTGGCACTGTGGGGGTTTTATTGAGCATTTCTGGCACTGGGATGGTTAAAGTGGCATGTGTTTTAGGTAGGACATTTAGAGTCCATTTTATGGGCTGCCAAATTTAGTTTCAACTAAGGTGTCAAAATTGTTTTTGCTGACCTGGCAGCTTTACTCCGCCTCCTCCCCATGCCCTAGTCACCAACACATAACCCTGTCCTATTTTTTGCCATCCCAACGTCCCATTTTTGTTTCAAGGAAATATGGTCACTTGTATTGCACTTGTATTACATTGGTTAAAATTATAATGATTTTGCTTCTGTTTTTAATAACAATCGTTTTAATACATTTTAGACAAACATAAATTTGGAAGATAGTTGGGGAAATACCTTAATTTTTCCATACTGGATTTTTTGCCTTTCTTTCAATTCTAGTTAAAACCATAGTTGATTAATCAATTGATTAATCTCCAAGTCTTTTGAAGAGGATAATCACAGGTAGAAATTGTAACATTCTTAAAATTACATTTAGATTCTAAATTCTTTAATTATTCAGACTCAATTGAACATTTCCAACTTGAGAAAGCATTGCTTATTATTTATAAAATAGATTCTACTAACTGGAAATTATTACTTTGACCAGCAGATGGAGCCAGTATTGTTTCAGAAATGCAATGGGTCCGTCGTTTTCCCCATTTTTCTCATTGTCATTTGACCTAGGAGTTATAAATTTGTTTCCAAATTTGATCAGGGACTCCAGAACTACTGTTATATTAATTGAATATATTTCTGCTAAATAAAAGATATTTCCATTATTTCCTATAAACAAACATTTAAATTTCTTATGTGAAAAATGAAAGAATTATTGTTTTAGGTGACTTTTAGGTCTCTTCCCAATTTATAATTTGATTAAATGTGCTTGAAATGTTTTAAGAGTATCATTGAAATTCCATTATTCTACATAGGAGATATTCTTTGGTATTTCATTATTTTTTTAATACTCAAAATCATGCTGTTAATACTGATATAAGAATTCAAGGTATTCATTAAGGAATAAGAAGGGAAACAGTTGAGATACAAGACTTTTAATGGTTATTATTAAAGTTCACTAAATGTTTGTAGAGAGAAAATTTTAAATGTTGAGTGTTTTAGTCCAAGAGACTGAAAGTTATATGTATGCAATATATATGTATGCAAGATATTATGTGCATAAAATATATGCAAGATATTTATGCATACATATTTATATATAGTTTGCCTTTGTTTTCTCCTACCCACCTTTTGTGTATAACAAATATCTATATTGTAAGAAGTTATTCCATTTTTTTAAAGTTTCAATTTCACTATATGTCTGATCATATACTGCT
Source organism: Solenodon paradoxus (assembly GCA_004363575.1). NCBI lineage: Eukaryota > Metazoa > Chordata > Mammalia > Eulipotyphla > Solenodontidae > Solenodon > Solenodon paradoxus. The sequence continues at coordinate 298,615 of RJWH01000182.1, read as the reverse complement.
TTGGACATACCAGCATTGGTGCCAAATCTGAGCATAAAGCTGTGGCTGAATGGGAAAATTTGAGCTGAGAGAAGAAATTCCCCAGAGTAGCAGAAAAGGGTTAATCAAAATGAAGCCAAAGTATCATTTCAGGAAGATGATGCCTTTGTTGGGGGCCAGGTGGTGACATTGCTCAGGAACCTTTCAAGGCTTGTTACTCAGGGGAAAGGAATTCACACAATTAGCCTGAGTGTGTAGTGTGAGAATGGATTTGACAAAACATGAAAGGGAAGAACATGAGGCTGTAATTGATTTCACTGATAAGAGGCCAGGCAGGAAGCTGTAGGGGAACAATAGGAGAGGTTGAATGTTTTATGTTACATGAACTTAATGGGCATAGTTTGGAAACAACCTGTTGTAGCCAGGTTACTGTCAATTACAATTTAAAAGTAAGGAAGGGTGGCTGTTGCTAAGATGCTATTCAATTGTGTGATTAGGTTAATGGAATATAAAATCTGTTTTGGGGGGAGTACACTAAAAGTGAAATTGGGCCAGTAGCAAGAACAGAAAGGAACTAGGAAGTAGAAATAACTGCTAAAAATACAGATTTAAGAGTGGAGCTGAGTTCTAATCCCTGTCACTTCCAAGCTGGGTTAGTTCAACTCTGTGTTTATGTTCTCACCTGGTAAACGGAATAAAAGCAATACTATTGCAAGTGGCTGGCATTAAGATTAATTGAAATGAAGTATAACAAAAGTGCTCAATTTTTATATATGCTTGATAAACTGCTGACAGTAATAAAGAATAATATTAGCATAGTCAGGCTATTTGTTCCATGAATACTTGGATGGCACTCACCAGCCAGGATATCTCAAAGAAGGACACAGTTTATCCTAGTTACTTAGGCAAGGAAATAGCACATGACTAAGATTTGCCAAAGGACTAAGTGCCTCTTAATATAGCAGAAAAATGCATCCCATTAGGGAATGAAGTCCCCTGGGGAAATACTAAAAGAAGAATAGCTGCTATCTTCCGGGACCTACATTGACTAAGTAGCTTGCCTGTGAGCCCACATTCCTATTCCTATTGTCTGGCTGGGATCCTTTAGAAATATTGTTCAAGGAACTGGGAGGAGTAGATAAGAGACAAGACAACACTCCTGCTACACTCTGTAAAGCATTGTAACTTGAGAAAGGGTCTAATTCTTAAGAGGGTATTTCACTGATAAAAAAAAAAATTACTTACAGAGGAAGAGAGATATGCAAATGTAATTATCTGCCAGAAATAAATTTCTACTGCAAGCAAAATGTTTGAAAATTCCTGACTCTTTCATGAGGATATTTTCATTGCTCAGGTTGTGACAATTTTATCAGAATTAATAGAAAAGGTGATTCTTTTAAATTCTTGAAAATTAAAGAGAAGGTATATTGAAGGGCACAAAAACTAACAGGAAAAAAAGGAAAATATAATGCTGTCCTTTTGCTCTTAATAAGGAGAAGGGTATTTAATTTGGGACATATAGGTAATGCCATTAAATTTATATTTATCAAGTATAGATATACACTTCTGTTCTGTGTGAGAAGTGACCCAGACCAACTTGGGAAAGGTAGGCACTGAACTAGGAACTTCTGGTATACTTGTTAGTACACTGAGAAACCAGGTAGAATGGGGCTTTGCACATATTAGAAGTGAGAGGTCACATAATAACCAAGGATAAAGGAATAAACATTGGCACTACTGAGTTAATGAATTAACTAATAAGACATATAGGAATCAATAACGGGGCAAACTTTATGCTTTATTTTCTGGAAGATGAAACCTCAATAGTGCCTCGATAGTATGATATAGCAGAGCATATGTGGGTTTCTGATATTCCAAACGGATGAGTCAATACATCATGACAAGATGAGTTATGACAAGATAGTTACCCTGGCCATGCAGGACTGAAACAAAACACATCATGTAACTACGCGACTTGTGACTCTGTTTCCTCATTGTGGATACTTTGTGTCCCTGGAAAGAAAATTTGCTCCAGAGCACTAGCATGTGAAAAGAAAGGAGAGACAAGGGATAGAAGTGAAACAAGGTGTTTATGAGGAAGGAAGAGGAAAAAGTCCAAACCCAGATAGACATGTGAATGGGCCCTTCTGGAAAGGAAGCAGCGGCAGTCCCAAGAGATTCCAGCCACTGGCTTTCTGCCCTTATCCCTGCCCAGGTGAATCCTGAGGTGGGATAATGTCCTAGGTTGACCTTCTTGTGATTTCTTTTAAATTTATGGGAGAGCTTCATTGGCACCTCTTTATTATTTATTTCCTTTGTCCTCCACCAGTCCATAACCCTGATCATCAGCACGTAGCTTCCTGGTTGATAGTTAACTGTATTTCAGACTTCCCTGGTTTTGTAATCTGTAACTTTAAGCATCAGTGTTCCATTCTGAGCACTTTGGTTAATGTCTAGCTGCATTTTAAAGAGAATTGGAGCCACTTTGTGGTTCCCTAGTTAAGTTTCCCTTCCCCAGAACCCCAGCTCAACTTCCGACCTAACAATAAAAGTGAGATGCCATGTTGCACAAAACCTAGGTGAAAGCACAGAGTTAAAAATTCTTAGTGATGTAAAAATGGAACTTAACCATAAAAATCAAAACAAACCAGCTCAGACAGATGATTAATAGTTCACATGTAACTCACTTTGAGAGTAGCCACTAAATTCTTCATCTTTGTCACAAATCAATTGGTTGGTTACCCAAATCTTACCTCTACTAAACTATGATGTCAACAGGGGGAGGGGACAGCTGGTGAGGTTTCAGAAAATGCTATAACAAAGAGGGTTTACAATCAGTAATGTAAAAAATAAAGTAAAATCATGAAGAAATACTGAGAAAAAAGGTAGAGTTAATGTTTACAAAATAGGCTTATGTGTAGAAATAAATTTTATACTCATTTGTATATGTTTTGTTGTTTTGAAGTTTAAAAGATTCAAAAGAATTAGTCATTATAAATTTATAATTATTGTTTAGAGCATTTAAGAGATTTTAATAAGAACTTCAGTCAATGTCTAACAGTTGAAGAAAATTTAATTTTCATAGTTTTGGTATTTAGGTATAAGTTTGATAAATTAGACATTAAATAAAAATAACAGTGGTGTTTACCTTCAAACCAAAAAATATCCTTCTAGATATTAACTTAGTAATTAAGTTTAATTAATAAAATCATTCATTTAATTTATTAATTTAATTCCATTTATTAATTTAATTGGGATCTAGGACTGCTGGAAGAAGTCGGGGGTCAGGTTCGTTGTCCACAGTGACTAGCCAGGCATTCTTAACAAGTTCTCAGATCTGGTTCCACCTAGCGGGGAGGATCACAGGCTGAGATGGTCTCCCCACTATGAGTCCCCCTCACCCCCAACAATTTCCAGCACTTTTGTTAGTCTTTGTAATGAGAAGTGATACAGGAGGATGACTTCTATTTTTATTAAAAAATCATTTTAATTTCTCCTTGAAAATGTGCAACCATGAGGCATTAGTTTCTTGGTTCTTACATTTCTGAGCATGAAACATGGTTCTTATAAGGATGGAAAGGGTGTCTAGATTGCATGGGTGTGAGAGATGAAGAGGCAAAGGCCGCAGGAGGAATCTGTGTGACATTTCAAGGCACATTCCTGAAGCTGCCCTGTATTCTGCATGAGCAGCTTTTCAATTCAAATTCTAAACTTAATGCTTGATCTGTCATCCTGACAAACTCAGCATCATTACTCACTTTTCTGCTTTGGATTTCAAAGATTTTCAGCAGTTGAATGGAGTAACAAGGAAATTATTCCTGTTTCTTCACTATTTCAATAAGCTTATTTTCATGAGAAACCTGTGACTTCTCTCTGAGCTCACTGAAAAAGCAGGCAAATGACTTTCTTGTTCCTAATCTCCACAGCCTCATGCCCGAAGTTTGTCCCTCAGAACTGGTCTCAGAGTGCTAATAGTTATTTTCCAAAAAAAAGACTATGGTCAAATAATTTTGGAAAATAGTGGATTAAATATGATTACGAAACTTATTTTTTACTGGAATACTCTATTTGGCCAAGGAACCATTTTAGGGTAGCTATTTTTAAGTCCAGTGTTCCTCTGAACCTATCTTGGGACTTGTGTCTCCTTTTGGTGTCATTTCTATGCTCAGTACCTGAAAGTCTGGTTATGGGTAAAGGGTAAATCAGTAAACAAGAAATAAACTAACAAATAACTAAAATAAACAGGATTCAGCATTTTCATGATAGTCAAATTTAGTTAAAGCAAAGACAAACAAAAGGAAGCAATCTGCAACAACAAAAACATGGAGTAAAGTAGGAGAGAAACATGGCTTCACAAATGTTTTGCTGCTTATGAATCATGTGCGGGCACTAGGGTCTAGACCCCTGCTGATTGCAGATTCCATGCCTGCCCGGTGAAGCTAATAGTATCTTGAAGGACTGTGGTGACAGTTAAATGAGATTATACAATGTCAAATGTCTAATATATGCCTTTACATGGTAGGTATTCAATAAATGTTAGCTATTCTTAGGATTTTGGTACAATCACAATCCAAAATGTTTTCTTTTGATACTATTGTCCTTTAAAAAAAATCAGATTTGTTAAGCTATTTCACACTGTAGAGCCCAGTGTCTCTAAATATTGTTTACTGAAATTAAAGTAATACAGCTACTAATTTCCCCCATAAATCTAGATGAGTGCCAATTTCAGATGTTTACTTTAATTTGATTAAAGAAAAACACTTGGTAAAGACAGGATATGACTAGGACCACCCACATAAAGGCTCCTGAAGTGGAATACTTTTGGGGGACACTCTACAGTCTAGATGTGAATTCCACTGCTCTGACTCCTCACCACTGGGAATCGATCACTCAAGGCTCAGAAATACGCAAGTATAAAATGGAACTGCAGTATATTTATAATGAAACAATAATTGCCAAGTGGATTAGATACTAGATATTTGCATTTGGGGGACTAAAGTGGTTCTTCTCTGGAAGAAAACATGATAGGTGACTAAATCATAGTCTAAATTTGGCTTGATGAGCATGGAATCACAAAAGGATGCTGGCTTATAACAAATGTTTGCTTTATGTTTATCATACACCAGATGCTTGCAAAGAATATCTCACTTAATAGCCTCATATCCTCTCTGCATAATATGTATCATTTGAGCCCCACTGTGCAGAAAAGGAAACAGAGATGAAGCAAGTTACCAAAGGTGACATAGGTAAGGGCAGAGAGTCAGGGTCTGAATTTAGTTGTTCAGACCAAAAGCCTTGGAGTAGCTTTTGACAACTGTGTCTTTTATACTCCACACCTGATATCTCAAGGAGTCTTATTTGCTCTATTTTGAAAACATACTTAAAATATACCCTCTTACTACTTTCATCACTACCACCCTAGACTTGCCAACATTTCACACTCGAATTGCTCCAGTTTTCCTTACAATGACCACAATGGTGTCTTTTGGCTTTATCTTTTTTTTTTTTTTTTAACTTTCCCTCAATTCCTGCTATCCTGGCCTCCTTGAAATTCCTCAGATATGCCAGGAATGTTGCTATCTTCCAGCACTTGTCCTGTTCCCTGGCATGAAATGTTCTCCCCCATATATTGCATACTCTCTCCCTACTTTCAGGTTACTGTTCATTTCTCAGAGTTCTCAAAATTCCTTATATCTTGTTTTCTGTTTCATTGCACTAATTTGGTTTCCAACATACTATACGATTTACTCGTTTGGTTTCCAACTTACTATATGATTTACTTGCTTAATGTGTATTGCTGATCTGTGACATTAGGCAGGAATCTTTTACTTATTGACACTAAGTGTCCAGAAAAAGTATTTGGTACATATAGGAGCTATATGTATATATTTGTATAAGAAAGGATTGATCTGGCATGAACTTTTCACAGTATGAACATCATCTCAACAACAGAGTCCCAACAGGTCAGATGATCTGTTCAAGGATACCCATTATCCAGAGACTTCTTAGATGAATGATACTAAAATCTTCTTTTCTAATTTTGCTTCTGTAGCTGATCAGTTCTTTGCTGACATAGTCTTTATACAAAACAGAACCTTTTAAAATGTAACAGTCAATCCTGGAATACTTGGAGCTAATTTCCTTAAGGTTTTTTTTTTTTTTTAATCTGTTTTCTATTGAGAGTGATCTCTCTTTTCAGGGGGATGAATTTCATGGCTCCCTATTAGCTTTCCATTCGTCTGTGCCCATGAACCATTGAAATTTAAATGTGCCAAATTTCTAATGTTGTAGTCAAGCTAGAGTCCTGAGAATTTGAAATAGTATTAAATACCTTTGTCAAACATTTATCTGAGTTTTTGATGTGGTGTAGTTATGCATATTGATGCCAGGCATCAATTTTGAGCAGATGAGAAAACTCTGGTCTAAAGACTCTAAGGTACAATAAAGGGGTTGTCTGCTCCAAAAAGCTAGTAACTCATTAAGGTGAAGAAGCAGACAAGGGAAGAAAAGGATTTTCTCTTCCATGTTAATAGAACTAAAGAAGATCCCACTGATTTGCTCTGGGAGGTTTCAAGGGAAAAAGCAATCAGAACTTGGACTAGTCTCAACAAAAACAGAAATGATTCTTTGAAAAAGTTTTTATTTTTCCCTATAGTCTGCTTTGAATAGAAAAGAGACAAATGTTGAGGGAAGCTATTAGGAAATACTGAAATATTTAGGTACTTACAATTGATATCTGTGGCTTCTTTTTCCTTCCTTATATCCCTTCTTTTAGAGAAAAGCATGAGGATCTCAGTCATGCTGTCTTTCTTGAACTACATGGGGAGACTAGATGATATGAGCTGGCTAATCAGGGTATTATCGCCCAGACAAGAAGTTGGTCCAATAACTCAAAGCAAAAATAACATTCATTTGGTGGACTGATATGACACTGTGGAATTAGGGGTGTGGGCTTTTTTTTCTAAAATGCTCCTTATAAGGAGGCTCTAAGATTGAAGGTTTAGGTGGTCATCTTCTCTAATAAGTAGTCATCACTGAAAAAAGCAAAACTAACAGGGCAAAGGAAAAGATAATGTTGACAGGCAATTCAAGCAGGTTCTCCCGTCTGATGAGAATGAGTATCACTGCAGACACAGCAGTTGAAAGTAAAATGGAGGTTTTATTTGTAGCAAAGTAAAGCAACCAAGAGATAGCACCATTGAGAAAAGGAGAATACTCTTTTCAAGCAACGAGAAGTGGGTCAAGCTCAAGTAAAACCCAACCCCTATTCTACTAGGGGTGCTTATATTTATGAGTGGTCTTTTCCATGGCCCCACTTTACTCTGCTCTAGGGTCACTTGTGGCAGAGATTTCCAGGAAAAAGCCTGTCTTTTCCAACAACAGGTGTTGCCATGCTCACTACCCATAATTCAGTCTGTTATAATGAGCTTAATGTATGAGTCCACATTCAATTTTACATAAAGTCTGCTATAATGAAGTAGAGGTCGGTTGCAGGTAACTCTGAGTTACTGGCTTGCACTGCCATGGATTGGAGCAGGCTAGGCCAGGCTGCTTTCTTGGCCCCGATATGGCAGCCATAGAAATGTATATGCTGCTTTTCTATTGGTTAGTATCTGATCTAACCATTTCAAGGCCAAGTCTGTGTTAGAAAGTTATGTTCCTTGACTCTCTGGGGCCTTATCTATCTCAGTGTTTTATCTGACATGTTCAGGGCCTTATTCATTGAGGCACCTCTCCTCTTCCAGCCCCCACCCCCAATTCCCCCTCAAGCTAGCCTACCTCATAATGACACTAACTGAACTTCAGATCTGTCTGAGTTACATGAGTCAAATACACTTCAATTTCTTCTCCTCTTCCTCCTCCTTGACTCTCTCAGCTGCTTTGAGATTTCTTTCTCTTGTAATATACAGTCCCAACTAATAAAACAAAGTTCTAAAATAGAATTGAGTCAGTGCTCTGCATCGGATTCAGTACAACTAGAATTCATGTGTAAAATAATGACGATGCTCTGGAATGAATTATAAAGGAAAATCAATTATGTTGAGATTTATTTTCCCCCTTTCCTTATTTCCTCTGTCCTTTTCTTTTTTCCTTTCCTCTCAGCCCCATCTGTATTTTAAAAGGTTTTTAATTAGCTGCATCTGCTACATATACAGGCAGAGTAGTGGACATGAGAAGAGATTCAGTGTCAATGATTACAAAAAAAAAATTCAAATTATTCTTCAGTTTTCAAGGAAATTAAAAGAAGTATGGCCATTTTCCAAATGTCTCAAGACCTGGTTAGCCAGTTTACTAGTAAATTAAGTCATTCATAATGTCCTTTGCCACTTTACTACTTGCTAGTTGTGGTCCCTGATCAAATTATTCAACCTTTTTGAGACTTAGTTTCTTTATTTGCAAATACCTGGAGGCTCTCACAGGGTAACAGTGTAATAAGACAATGTATATAAACCCCCTGATCCAGAATAAACTCTCAGTACATGGAAGTTATTTTTATATTATCACTATCACATTACTTTTGGCCACTATTTTTAGAATCAGGAAGGAGAATGATGTAAAAAGGTGTCCTTATTCAGTATTTAGAATAACTAAAGAAAATGGGACATTGCTAAGCAAGCAAGAAAATTTGTTTCTGTTTCATGCCTACATTAGCAATAATGTGAAATAGCTACAAAATTAAGTCTCTTTTATGGTAACCTCCATGTTGTTTATCCTTGTACCAATAATTTCCTGTTTTTTCCTGTTTTAAGGATTCTATCTGAATGATAAAATCAGTGTATTGACAGAAGTGACAAAGTCCTAAGGGAAAGAATGTTCTTTACTCACATGTAGATTCAGCATGCCTCTTCTACAACAGGGACAAAGCAAGCTTTACTAGGTTCCCTGTACATTTGACAGAAGATTCTGCCCTTGAAGCTTTAGTTTTATAAACAGCATCTATTTCTGTTGCACCATTTCCATTCAAACACACACTCACACACACACATTTTCCATTGATCTAAAATTCTAAGTATGCAAAGTAGGAAGCCAGGAAGGGTTGGAGGATGCGGAATGAAGACTAAGAAGGAAAGGTGGCATGACTCTGATTTATCAGCTTTTCTTAAGCAAAGTTCTTTGGGTGTTTTGTTGTTGTTTTTTTTCTTTTTCTTTCAATGACTGTTCATGCCTATGGCAATGGAGATCCTAAAAAATAACTGAGTATTGTAAAGTACCGAGTTTTTCATAACCATACAGCAGGGTCTTGAATTAATCTTTTCTTTTTCTCATAATAGGTATCAGTACAAAAATGATGTCTTACATCATCACAATGCTTGAGGCTTTAAAAAGTGCTTTCATGTGAATTATCCCATTTCATTCTCCTAACAGAATAGTAATAGATGTCAAGTTTGCATTGTGTCCCTCTTTGTTTTAAAGTTGTGCAATTTGAGGTTTAACCTATTTAAGTATTTTGCTAAAGGTCACAAAACTAGTAAGTGACATACCTGGGATATATTTTAGGACCTAAGTTAAGTGCCTTTTTTTTTTGGTCACCTTAGATTTCAAGGGTGATTGCTTTGTTTATCTCTTTTATTTATTTTAAAGCACAGGACTTGAGTATCTTTTTTTGTGCTAAAAAGTCTTATTTCTCTGGCGGACACTGGAGAACTCCTTTGGTTCCTTTCAAGTGAAGGAGAGAATCAATTTACTTTCCTGCTAAAACTGGCTTCTACAAGATACTGATTTGCCTCATCATCTTTTAATAAGCAGAAAGTGGCTATTTGGAAAATATCAGTAGCTGATTTATAGCATCATCACTCTACTCTCTTACCAATTGAAATTCTCATTTAAGTCATAGATAGTGAAGACAAGAGATAATGCAGCAAATTCTGCACATTTTGGGGGCATGGGCTTCAGAGCTGGTGTGAGCACTGTGATCTCATGCAAGTTTTTCTGTCCTAAATTATTGAAGACTGATAATCTATGCATATTTTCTTCTTTCTTCTCCTATTCGGGTAGTAATAAGGACAGAGTGATAAAACACTATGCTGAATCAGAATATCTAGAAAGAATTGTGTGAACTAGGGATGCTGAATTGAAAATAGAAGAGCTAATATTTTTTTTAACCCAGGTTCTGGGCAATATACCTCTCCCTATAAATGCATCCTGTCTCCTTTATTTTTCACCTTTTTTTTTCTTGTAGTTTTGATAATCATCTAATTTCTCTCTACACCATCATAGAATATCACTAGCTGATTATGCAAGGGTAAATTCCACCTTTATCTCCAATCAAATAAATGGTCTGAGAAGACAATAATCTCACCTAGAAGTGATGGCCATTTTGCTACATTTCAGCTCACCAGAATATGCTTGCTGAAGCCTATTATTGTTGAAAAGATTCATGTGGAAATTTCAAGCCCTAAAACAGAAATGAAAATGCAAGAGATGTGTGAAACTAAATGAGTTGAAATTTCAGCGATGGAGAAGTAGAGCATGAGACACATGAGTCTCTGCAGATGTAACAATAGTGAATTCTGCAAGGAAACACTACCAAGTTCAGGCAAATTCTTGTCACATTAAAATGGCTAAAAATAAAAAACAAAGCTGAGGAAAATAAAGTGTTAAGGAATTAATGATAAATATAACTGGACTCTATCTATTCCTAGCTTAGTAGGCCTGAACAAAATGCACATGGGAAGACTGCATAAATGTTACAAACCAGTGACTACTGCGTCTCTGTTCCTGTATTTTTTGAGGGACTCATTGAGGTTACCTTTTCCCTCTCTCACAAATGTGTGTTAGACATGTAGGCCAAAATACAATTAACTATTTAGTTCAAAGATCCATTGTTTAAGAAGAACTTCTCCCAAGGAGTTGCACTTGAATAATTTAACCACTGAAGCATCATATGTATCAGGACTCAAGAAGATTACTAGATCCTGGAATTTGAGTCTTATGCAGTAATTAGGTGAGATTTTGCAGTTTGGGGAGTAGATGAGCCTATTTTGGCAGTAGATGAGACGTTAATACATGGAGCCAAAATAAGGACTAGGATAGATGTTTACAATAATGGCCCCCAATGAATCAAGACTACCAGTACCCAAACACTTAAATATTCCCTTCAAAGTTGATGTTGAGATTGGATGTATGACTTCTGGCCAATAGGAGAGTACCAAACATGATGCCAGTAGAGACCCAATAAGAGCTTGCCCTCTTCTGATGCTCCCGGAAGAGCCCAAGATGGAAGATCATATGGAGAGACTGGCCAACAATCCTATCTATCACAGCTGATCCAGTCTTCAGGTCCTCTATCATCAGAATGCAGTACATAAGTAAGCCTCAGACTAGACAGTAGAAGAAAAAATTAATTTACAGAATCTTCAGAGGAATAAACTCTTGTGGTTTAAATCATTATATTTCAGGGTGATTAATCAGTAATATATAACTGAATGCAATGTTCAGTAAGAAAAAGTTCACTCAAAATCTGCTTTTAAGGGAAAAAATTGTCATAGCATGTTAGAAATGGCTTATTTCCCAATTATATATTTTAAACAAAAGGAATATCACAAATCTACATTTATGACTAAAATTTGACAGTTGTACAAAACTTTCATAAACTATGTCTGTTCTTTAAATGTCAGAGAGCTTGTTGTTTGAAAGGACTCTACCTACTCTAAGAAATGAATTATCACTTAAAAATGGTAAAAAGAAAAACTCTCAGAAGTTTTTTTATTTACATCAACTGTGTAGATTCTCATTGTCCTTGCCAAATGTCACTGTATGATCTCTCATTAATGGTTCTAAGGATAACAATTAGACTTATTAGACTAATGACTATTTCCAGAATGTTTATGGATGATTTCTCTTCAACAAATTATAGAAGTACAATTTTTTTCGGAGAACAAAAATATTATGGTACCAAACTAATATCAGGATTCAGATCCAAGGAAAATTATGTCAACCAAATAGTTAAGATCACTTCAAGAATATTTGCATTTTAAAAGTTAATCTTCTGTGTTTTCTTTTTAAAAAACTAAACAAGAATTATTAAATTTAGACTTCTTGGATATTAATGCTTTCTCAGAGTTACTACCAAAACATTAAGAGAACAGTCTTGTGACAAATGCAGATAAAAACTTGAATGATACATAGGGCTTAATCTTAGTAACTCCCCTCTTTTATCACTTTTTAAAAACAATATATGTAGCTTTTAAATGAATTCTATACACATGATTGCTCTGTCAACAGAAAGGTAACAATTTCTCTTTATTAATATATATGTTCATTCTCTATGTGTGAGACGAAATTATTTTTAACAATAATAATTTGAAGGTGTGAATAAAAAGGAACCCTCCTACATTGTTGGTAGGAAAGTAAATCAGTACAACCTCTATAAACAACGGTAGGGAGAGTTCTCAAAGAAAAATAAAGATGGATCGAACATTTGATCCAGCAATCCTAATTCTAGGCATATACCCAGATAAAGGAAAAACACTGATCAGAAAAAATATTTGCATCCTTATGTTTATAGTAGCACAATTTACAATAACCAAGATGTGGAAACAACCTAAATGCCATACATGATGACAAGATAAAGAAGCTGTGAATGTGTGTGTGTATGTATACATATATGGTATAGTCCATATAGCAGTTAAAAAAGACGATATTGTGCCCTTTCCAACAAACTTCATGGAACTGGAGGTGATCATGTGAAGCAAAATAAGACAGAGCCAAAGAGCCACATTCCATATGTGGAATACAAAGTAACAAAACAAATGAGCAGACAAATCTTAAAATCACAAGGTGCAAGACTGTGGCTACCAGGGCAGTGGAGCGGGTGGGAGGGATGGAAGATGGGAACAAGGTGGTGGAAAATGGCACTAGAACTCTGGTGGTGGGTTTGGTGTGAAATACACACAGACTGAGGTTCAAATTAAATATTCTAAAATGCATAAAAATGTAAACAAAAATAGTGCAAATCATTCAACAAATGTTCTATTGGTATTTAAAAATGTGCCAAATTTTCATTAAATTTATACTAATTAGTGCATTATATAATTGGCTTCTTACTGTTATTTAAATAAATCAACAAATAAAAATATAAAAATTCATCAGTTTTAAGTTTTAACATGGTAAATACCAATAGGTAAAATTCATATGAATAAAACTTCTTGGTATACATAATACATTTTAGGAGTGTTAAGGCATATGAAGACCAAAATATTTGAAAGTTACTCCTATATAAGATACCAGTTAAAGTCCACTTTCTTAATTATATACCATTTTAAAAGATATAGAGAAGAAAATCCCATTATAACAAGATAGTTTTAAAAATAAAAAGAATCCTGAAAATTTTCATGAAAACATTTAAGATACTCCCCAAAGATATCAAAATAATTTTGGTTTAGCTCTGATCTATAAACTGCTTGGAAATAATTGTTCCTAATCTTGAACAAAAAATGTTAGACAACTGAAAATGAGTGACTTTCTTGGACCTATCAGAGAATTGAGGTGGCAGGGCAAGAATATTTTAAACATAATGGCTCACAAAAGCTAAAAATAAAGAGATGGAGGAAGTTATAAAAAGCTAACACTAATCAGAAGAAAGCTGTGGTATCTATATTAATATCATAGAAAGTAGATCTCATAAAAGGAGGATTATTAGCTATAAAAATCAGCATTATGCAATGATACATAAATTAATTTTCTAAGAAGATATAAAAATCCTGAACTTTTATGAATCGAACAGTAGACTGTGCGTAAGGCAACAGGCAAAATGCATAAGGCAAAAAGTAATAGAACTGAAAGGAAAAACACACAAGTCCACTACTACAGCTGATAAAACATCTCTAGAAGTATACACAAATTACTAAGGTAGGTGCTGCTTGGGAGGGAAACTGTGTGCCTGGGAATAGAGATAAGCAGGAGACTTATTTTCTATGTCACAACTTTCTTTTTAACTTGTTAATTCTGTACCATGTGTATTTCTTATATATTTGAAAGCATCAACAAATATATATATATAAAAATCTTTGGAATTAGGCCTGAATTCAAATACTGGCTTTTCAGCATAATTTGTGTGTCAGTTTTCTTACCTGTGAAATGTGGGTAACACTGTACTCTTCCATAATTGCCGTGAGGAATAAATGAGATAGATGTATCAAGTTGTGAATACAGTGCTAGATACTTGGTAAGTTCTTAATAACTACTATTTTTATCTGAGATATGCTTCCTTTAAAGCTTGATTCTAAGAAGTTGCAAAGATCTGAATATGACCTCTGGTATTTATTTTGTAATACTCTGGCTTCTCCAGTTTCTATGGTGTATGATAACTCCTTAACTTTTTGCCAATCAAGCTGGATGATTCTTATTCCTGTTGCTCAGGAATTTATGCCCATGTCACCAAATAATGTCACTATATTAGATAACTAAAGCGCAAATTATTCCAAGTCATCTTAATTCTTGACAGTCTTCATTGCTCCAGTTCACTGAGGCCCTATTACTTTTGCCACTTGCCTGGCACAGGCCTGAGCAGTGAATATCAGCAGCCCCTCCTTGCACTCTTTTATTTGTTTGAATTTCAGAATCCAGTTTCATTCCAAAATCATTTGATGGCTTAAATATTGCAGGAGAATATTTGTTTAGATCTGACATTGTAGTGCATTTAATTGCAGCATAATCACTCTTTATTCTTCACTTTATAGTTTACACAACATAAAAGAACATTAATGAAAGTTAAAACGGGTGTAATAATCATAGTCATTATTAAAAGGCACAGTGCACAGTTTGACCATGGGAAGGTATAACATTATTTTGATTAAAATTTTGAAGCCTTTTGACATTTTAAAGCTAAGAATTCATAAAAGGTCAAAGGATCAAAAACTAATTCTAAATAAAGGTGGATGCATGCATTTTAAGGCAGGTCAGCCTTATATAACATGTACTCGACCAGGAGATACTGCTAGTGCTATGGAATGGAATGGTTTACAGGGAAAAATCTTGCTTTTTGTTGATTAAGAAACATTCATAATGTGCTTTTTCCTCCTGTTCCCCACTACTCTGTCTTCAGATTGTCTTTGAATTCTTCAAAGGGGCACTTTATGGAGGTTTGTCTTGTATTTGACAGTTTTCTTCTTTGATGCCTAAAGTGATCTAAAATGATCATGTTTCCAATCAAAAAAATTCATGAGGAAGCTATGCTTTGGACCAAGATGGAGTAATAGGGACTGGATTTACTCTCTGATTTGAAAGAAAAAATACATACAGAATATATACAACAGTAATTTTCAAGACTTCTGGCATTGTGAAACAGTGATGAGAGAGAGAGAGAGAGAGAGAGAGAGAGAGAGAGAGAGAGAGAATAAATAAGGTGGATATGATTGCCTCATGATAGGGTCTTGAACTGTTTCCAGACTACAGGGCAGTGAGGAGAACTCCAGCAAAACTCAGTGAGCTCCTTGGGTTGAGCAGGCATACTGAGAGTCCAGAAGAAGGTGATTACTGGCAGTTGTTGGACAGCATACTGTACAGGGGAGGAAAAAGAACTTTAAAGAGCCAGAGCACGTGCCCTGGTGTATCCGGAAGTGTCCTGTGCAATATTTTCAAGCAAGCTATTTGAGGCCTCAGAAAAGAACTTCTTGAAAGGATTAGAAGTAAGACTGGCAATCAAGATTAGAAATAGTGCCAGTTTTTACATACAGACTGACCATTTCATAATTAGTAGGGCATTGAATAGAATACATAGAGATCTTCCTTCTGTTGTAGGGAATAATTTAGTCTTAGATTGAGCACTGCTCCACTACTGAAAAATCTCAGAAGAAAGTCTTGACATAGTCAAATAGCTTGTCAGTAACTTAACTGGACCCTAGAACAAAAGCCAAGAATATTCGTGACAATACAAAGACAACTAGCACTCAACAAGGTAAAACTCACAATGTCTGGCATCCAATAAAAATGTATAATGAGAGTAAGCCCTGGTGGCCTAGTGATCTAGTACACTGGGATCAGTCCCACATACATCGCAAGGTCCTGGGTTCAACACCTGAGGCTGGCAGGGGACAACCAGTGTGAACAACTAAATACAAATAAATAAAGTGCTTCCTTTTCCTGTCTTCCTGCTCACCTTCATTCCTGCTTGCACCTTTCCTTTAAAAAAACAGAAAAAAAAAAAAAAAGACCGTGTCTTAAGGTGGCATAAGACATGTGCTTAAGAACCCAAACTCTTAGAAAAAAATAAAAGATATAATGCATGCAAAGAGGCAGAGAACCTCTTAGTGAGGAAAACAGTTAAATCAATCACTTGAAAGTAAGAACTGACAGTGCTAATAGAATTAGCAGAAGAGAACATTAAACAAATATTCTGATTTCATATCTTAGGTTTAAAAATTTGGGAATATATGGAAAATTAGAAACATTAAATTTCTAGAGTTAAAAACTACAATGCGTGAGATGAAAAAGCATTGGATAGGACTAATGACAGATTAGAAATTGCAGACAGAAATATTAAACTTGAAGTTAAATGTCAAAATTATCCAAAACTAAACACAGAGAGAAAAGAGAATAAAAAAAAAGTAAACAGGGAACTTATGGCTTGTAGGCAAATTTTAAGTGGTTTAGCACTTATTCAATTGGAGTTCTTTCAGAGAAGGGAAATGAAAACATATTTGAATAAATAATGGAAAATATATTCCAAACTTGGTGAAAACCATAAATCAACATATGTGAAGTATTCAGTAAGTACCAAGGACAAAAACATAAAGAAAATGGTATTACGACACATCATTTTCAACTTTCTAAAAGCTAGTGAATAAAAGGAAATCAGTCAGAGAAAAAAAGACATGAGATAATAAAATAAGGTTAAAGATAATAACAGATTTCTTAGTACAAATAATGTGAGAAGACAGTGGGAATAACATTTCTTTAAGTATTAAAAGGAAAAAAAACCCACTAAGCCCCAATTCTAGATTTGGTAAAAAATGTCTTTCAAAATAAAAATAAAATAAATACTCTTTTAAGACACAAAACAAGTGGAGAGAATTTATCACCTGCAGGAAATATTAAAGAAGATCCTCAGGTGGAGGGAGAACAATAATGGATGGAATGATGTATTTGCACAAACACAGAGCATTGTTAATGGAGAATATATGGGTAAGCATAGGAGGATATTTTTTCTTAGTTTAAAAAACTCTAAATATCATTTACTATTTAAATAAAATATTAGTACATATGGAATTTATAGAATATGCAAATGTAAATATATCACCATAATAGCACAGAAGAGGGGAAGGGAGAAATGGATGGATATTCTTGTAAGATTCTCACAGTAAAGTATATAGTAAACCTCACTCTAACCCCTACAGCAAACCACCACTAAAATAGCAAAGCAATGAGCTCTAATAAACCAACAAAGATGTATTAGAATTATTTTAAATCCAATTATCAAAAAAAGGCAGAAAAGAGAGGGAAATAGAATAAAGAACAGGTGAAACAGATATGAAACAAATATTTAGATGATAGATTTAAATGTGATCTTATCAATTACCATATTTTATAGAGATTAAATATTTTAATCAAATCAGATTGTCATATTAGATAATAAAGAAAGATTCAGCTCTAAGAAACTATATAAGAAACACTTTAAATAAGATACAAATAGGTTAAAATAAAAGCACAAAATTACACAGCATATGAGCATTAATCAAATAAAAAAGCTGGAGTATGTCTTGGTGGAGTAGTGGTTAGTTCAATCACCTCCAAAGGAGCGTAAGACTCATATCCCTGGATTTGAGTCCCAGGTCCAGGGGAAAACAAACAGTGTGAACAAGTAAACTTAAAAAATAAGATAAAATGCTTCTTCCTCCTCCTCTTCTTGCCTGTCTGCCTGCTGGTGTTCAATCCTACTGCACTTTTCCTAAAAAAAAAAAAAAAAAAAAAAAGGATTAAAAATAAAATTAATAAAAGCTGGATTAGTCATATTAATATTTGAAGAACTAGATTTCAGAGCAACAGATATAATCATAGATAAAGAAAGTTGTTTTATTGATAAAGAGTAAATTAATCAAGAGGACACAATAGTCCTAAATATTTACATAGCTGAAACAGAACTTTAAAATAGATGAAGCAAATGCTGACAGAATCTAAAGAAATATTATTAGAACTAGTAAGTGATTTTAACATTAAAAAACAAATCTAATATATATACTAGCAATTAAAATCTGAAATTGAAATAAAAATACTAATTACAATGGCATCAAAATATTCAATATAAGGAAATAAATTTCACAAATAATATGTAAGATCTGTACAGTGAAAACTACAAAACTTAGGTGACAGATATACAAGAAAATATAATAATGGAGAAATATGTTTCATTGATCCAAAAATTCATTATGTGATGTCAGTTCTCCCAGACTGATCTACAGATTCATTTCAAATGAAAATGCCAGAAGAGTATTTTTGTTTTGTTGGATTCTTTTTGCAGTAATTGAAAAACTTGTCCTTAAATTCATAAGGAGATGCAAAGCGAGACCAAACAACTTTGAAAAAGAAAACAAAGTTGGAGAACTAAAATTACCTGACTTCAAGGTTACTTAATGAAACTAACAGCAATCAAGACAGTAAACTATTGACATGAAAATGGGCAAACAGAATAATGTAATAGAATAAAAACCCCAAAATAGATTCATATATATACAAAGAAATTTGGACAAGGGTACAAAGGCAATTTAGTTATGAAGGAACCTTATAACAAATAGTACTGAAAAAAATATATATGTGTTTAAAAATGAGCATCCATCCATACTTCCTAATATAAATACAAAATTTACCTTAAAATAGATTATGCACCTAAATGTAAAACCAAAATCATGCAACGTATAGAAGAAAACATAGAAAAATCTTTTTTACACAGGGTAGGTTAAATAATAATAATACAACAAAGCAATGATAAGTTAGACACAATAAAATAAAAGAAACTTTTGCTTTTTCAAAGATACTTAAAGATTGAATAGCCACAGATTTGGAAAATATGTTCACAAATTCACAAATAAAGATTAGTATCCATATTATATAGAGTCCTCAAAACTCAGTATGAAGAAAATCAATTTAAAAATTGGCAAAATACTTAATGTACATTTCTGCAAACAAAATATAAGTTGGTAAGTAGGTATACAACACCAGTATAATGAGGGAAATGCAAATTAACAAGCTAGTGAGATATTATCACACACTTTTAGAGTGACTAAAATTAAGAAGACTAAACTTACCAAGTGTTGACAAAGTGTGTGAAAGGACTAAAACTCATATATTGCTGATGTCAATGCACAATGCTATAAACACTTTCAAAAACAATTTGCCAATTTCTTAAGTTAAATATATAGCTAATATGCAACCATTCTACTCCTGTTTTTATATAAGATAAATGAAAACATGTCTACACAAAGATTTTTATACCAATGACCACAGCAGCCTTATTTCTAATAGCAACAAGCTGTAAACAACACAGATGTCCATCAAAATTTTACTATATCTGTATCTATACATCTATATGTACAAATGCATATATGCATATAGATACAGATATGTATGTAGATTAGATATAGATATATGGAGGTCTGTCTGTACAGTGGGATACTACTAGTGAATAACAAAAAATAATCTATGGCTAGATACTGCAACAGGAATTAACCAAAACTAATTATGCTGAATGAAATAAAGGAAAAAAAGAAGTAAATATTTTGTGATTTCATTTATATAAAATTCTAGATAATGCAAACTAATTTATAGTGACAAATCGGATCACTGACTGCTTGGTAATGGAGAGAGGATGGGTGATCTGAGGAAGGAGGTGAGGAAATTCTGGGAGTGATGGATATGTTCACTATGTAGACTGCATTATGGATTTGATTATATGTGTAAACATGTCATATCGTACAATTTAAATATCTATATTTTATTACAAGCTAATTATACTTCATTATAATGTTAAAAAATAGGAAGAAAATTCGGACTTATAACCTTAAAAGATTTTTCCTGATTTTTTCTTTTATAAGATGAAATATCTTAGAAGATATAAAATGATTCATTAAATAATATTTTTTTAAACTGTCCAGGAAGTCATATAATTCCAGGAAATATAGAAAGTATATTCGTGATATACTTATCCTAATGTAACTCATACTCTAATCAGCAATTATCTGATGATCTGAATTTGTTAAAATTAAATCACTCTTATAGGACATAAGTTCATTAGCTCTCTTTAGTAAGTGAGTGCTACAGAAAGCATATTATTAGTTTTATATCCTTGTTATTTTTATGACCTTTAGCAAGATACTTCCCAACTTAACAAAGTTGGGCTCCACCCAGATCCTCTATCATCCATTTTCCTATTTGCCATGTCCTTACCCTGACTTTTGTAGGTCTCTCTGTTTTCATATGTCTTCCCCACACCTAGACCTCTATGGTCCTTAACCAATGACACAAAAGTGGAGGAGTGAGGAGAGTCCTGTCTTACACTGCAGAGGTCTTCTATCATATTGAACTTCATGAAGAAGAACTTTGCCTGAAATCCTGTTCATATGTGGTTTCTTCCTAGTCCCTACCCTGCTTCCCACAACCTCTTTCCTATTTTCTTGGGAGCATTTCTTAAACAAATCATATTCACAAGAACCTCACCTCTGAATTTCAATCTGGGGATGAGATGCAAGATAATCCTCATAAATAAATGGGGATGAGAAGGCGTGCCTTGCCAATTATTACTAAACCCATAATATGAGATCAAAAATCCCTGGCATACAGGGGCCTTCATTAAGTAAGGTAAACATGCTCTACTTGCTACCTACTGAAATCATCCTAAATATAGTGGTGTAACTATAAGGAAAGAGAACACTTCGAAGTAGAAAAAAAAATTTTTTCTAGTCGGAGCTTCACAGGTTCAAACCCACGCTCAATCATTTATCAGCTGTGTAGCATCATCAGTTACTCCATTACCTGGACTCTACATTTCTCTCCTGCAAAATAGGATTAATAATGCCTATCCAAGAGGATTAACAGTAATATATCCTAGTTTATAACTGAGACTCAAGTCTGGCATAGATTAAACAACACTCTTTCTTCCCTATATGTCTGGATAGATTGTCTGAAACCCTTGGATTGAGGAAATGTCTCCAAAACATAAATATTAGAAACACTTGAGCTTTGTCCATAACTGAGGTCCAGGCATAAAGAAATAAAGAGATTTTTAGCTAGATTGGGCAAAGTATGGTGACACAAGGTAGTTTTGGAGGATGTGATATTGGGATCCCTGAAAATTCTCAAAAGAAGAGAGAAAATGTGAAACATTGAGTTCAATGTATTCATCAATGGGATTTCTTCTGAGACTAGTCCTTCTGGAGAGAGCACAGGAACTAATTTCAACAGTTTGACCCAACTGTCCTGAGGATGTGTGTACAACCCTGTGAAATAATTGTTTCTCTGGTAATCAAAGAGTATCTTTTCTGTATTTTGTAACACTTCAGTTTCCAACCTCATTTGGGCTGTGGTATTTTCTGTCTCACTCCTTTCCTGCCACCAATGATAGGAGCCTTATGAGGAGCAGAGGGAAACTAGTAGGACTGTGTCCTTCCTTGGGGCAGAGCTGGGAGGCGGAGGATGCTGAGGGCAGTGTAGAAAAAAGGCAATACCACTGAAAGCTGAGAGGTAGAAGCGAATATAGGTGATCACTCAAGTGGGTTCATTAACAGATGATACACCTTGGATATATTGTTAGTTCTGTTCCAGATCACCCCAATAAGGGAATATTGCAATAAAAGTTAGTTGCACACTTTTTGCTTTCCCAGGGTAGATAAAAGTTTTGTTTATTCTGTATGGTATTCTATGAAGTGTGCAATAGCATGTTAAAAAGAACAAAATATATGCCTTAATTTAAAAATGCCTTGTTGCTAAAAATTATAATTATTATCGTATCCTTTAGTCAGAATCTTTTTTCTGTTGGAAGATCTTGCCTCAGTGTTGATGACTGCTGACTAATCAGGGTGACAGTTCCTGAAGACTGAGGTGTCTGTGGCAATTTCTTTTTTCTTTTTCTTTTTGTAGTTTATATAGATATTGATTTATAATGGTGCTCACATAAAATTTATACAATGTTTTAATGCAAGGTTAATTCAATAAATTAAAAAAAAAAATCTATACCAACGGTGTCATTAAGACCTGGCAGATCTGGATGAGAAAACACATCCTTAAAGCATTGGACAAAAACACACTGGATTATATAGGTCTCTTCAACAACTGGACTAACAATGAATCATGGCAATCTAAAATTGAGGCTCACTAATCAAATTTCTCAGTTCTTTACCTACTGGTGTTTGGACCAAGACTAACCTTTCAGGCTAAATAAGCCTCCAGGCTGCTTGAGTAATTGGGAGTGGGGATAATCCATTTGGCTACTCTAGATGAGCCTCCTGGGTCTGGAAGTCTACTTCCTTCTTCAAGTTAGGGAACGTCTCAGCTGTTAATCGTCAAATACAGTTTCTGACACCTTCTCTTTCTTTTTCCTTCTGGTACCCCTATAACATGACTGTTTTTCCTCTTGATATTATCTCATATTCTCAAATGCTGTCTTTGCTTCTTTTAATTCTCTTTTCTCTTTGCTTATCTGTTCGAGTGCATTCCACTACCCTATTTTCTAACTCACTGATTCTCAAGAAGACTCTTCTAGTCTACTGTTGAGCCCTTCTATTGTGTCCTTTAACTCAGCAATTGTGTTATTTAGCTTTATTAATTGTTTGGAACTGCCTCCTATTGTCTCTATCTTTGTTAAATTTCTCCTTTTGGCCTTTCATTGTTTTCCTGATTTCAGTGAGTGTCATTAAAGCTGTTGCTTTAAAGTCACAATCAGGTAAGTTTATGTCTTTTGCATTCAGATATTCCCCTGGGGTGTTGCTTTCGTTCATAATTTTGTCAGTGACTCCGTCTCTTCAATCTGTTTGGCATTCTATGTTTATTTCTATGGGTTAGGCTTCCCTAATGTAAAGGCCATGTGTTAGGGTGTCAAATTGCACAGAACAGACCTGGGTGCTGATCTGGAAATCTATACTGCCTTTAGTTGTGAGATCTCAATATTCATTGGATTTGTTGACGCTCTAGGGTGAGCCTTCTACTGAGGCCTGTGAGTTTGACTTTCAGAACGAGAATTGGGGTAGGGAATGCAGGTTTCCTCCAGAGTCAAGGGCATGGACAAAGCCTAAGGAGAGAGACCCAAGAGTTATGGGCCCAGTCCACAAGTAGGACACAGTGCCAGCACAGACTACAGAAGAGAGAGAACCAGGAATTAATTTTAGTGGAAAACACTCCCTTATGAAGTTCCCTCAGTCCTCCAGGGAAGTATCAGTCCCAGCAGGTAAACAAGCCTTGCTGCTTGGGGGTGAAATTTCAGGAGGTGACAAGGAGATAGGAAGCTGTTTACCTGTAATCCCTAGCTGGCAGGACTTTTATTTTGATGGAGCCCTTCAATTATTTTCCCTTTGAGTTGGGTAGAATGGATTGCTCAAATATCTGTGGGGTGCTGCTGACCTGGCTGTTTGTCTCCAGCTGCCCCAGGAAAGGCATAAATAAGTGACAACAGTTCTGCACTAGTGTGCATTTATTTTCTTTGTTACTCTTATACTCAGTAAGTGTAATATATATATCTATATATAAATGATGAGAAAACCATAATATGAGACTATATATGCATATTTTTATATTATAAAAATCATTGCTTTTCCAAGAGAAATAAATAAGGCATAAAATGTATTAATGGTGATAGAAAGTCAAATGAAAAACAATACTAACTTCAAAGTTAGATTTTATTATATTTTATAATACATGTTCCATGAAGGGAAAGCATTTTAGTAAGTTTAATACATATGTCTGACATTCCTTTACTAATTCATAATAGAATCCTTGCCAAGTATGATATATTAAATTAGATTTATTACTTTCAAATATGAATAAGAATATTCCATTCCTCAATTCTGCTTCCCAAATATGCCTTAGAAACTAGCATCAGTATGGAATAGAATGCTTTTAATTTGTATTCTACAGAGCCTTAGGTTCCTCAAAAAGGTGTCTCAAGGGCATGAAGTCCTTGGAGGGCAAAAGAACTCTTCATTTAAACGAGGAGTAAAAGCCAATATTATAACAGAAAGATCATTGACTAAGCACCAAGACACTGTATGTGATGGTTAGTTTTACGTATCAATGTGACTGTGCAAAGGAATGCCTAATAGCTGATTAAACATGATTTTTTTTTTCTCTCTCTCTCTCTCCCTCTCTCTAGTGTGTGTGTGTGTGTTTCTCAAAGAGATTAGCATATAAATCTGTGGACTGAGCAAAGGAGATTATACTTCCCAATGTGGGTGGACCTCATCCAATCTGTTAAGGACCTGTATAGAATGCAAAGACAGAGAAAGGTTGGATTCACTCCTTGCCTGATAGCGGAGACATTAATCTTCTCCTATCATCAACACATTTGGTTCTCAGGTCTTAAACTATAATCTATACCATTGTTTCTTGGGCTTCTAGACCTTTGAACTATACCACCAGCTGTCTTGGACATCAAGCTTGCAGAGAAAAGATCATAGAACAGCTCAGCTTCAATAATAAGTAATCACAGAGCTAATACCTTTTAATCAATAGTTTACATATAAAATAAAATGTGTATTATTTTCTGTTTATATATTTCTCTTATTATTCCTATTTCTCTGGATAACCCAAATACAACTAGGATGTAATCTAGTTATGTGGTTTTAAACAAATCATTTACTTTCTGAATTTGTACCTGCAATGATCAAGAGTAATATAGTTTATCTAACAACCATTTTTCAGCTTTAAGAAAAATTGATTATCTGAATTTCAATGTCCCAATTATGTTCAGACATTCAACATTTATGTTCAAATAATTAATATCGTAAAACATAGGAAAACATTTTCTCTGAGACTGAATATTTGCTTTGAAGTTGTGTTAATGATTTTATCTTGCTGATCAAAAGTTATAAATTACTGAAGGTTTATTTCATTCCACTGACTCCTTCGAACAACCCTGTGAGTTGGTATTATCACCATCTTACTCAAGGATAAAAGTTCAGAGATGCTCAATGACTGACTAAAACTGCACAATGCTCCAGATCATTGAAGATCCAAGTCTGCCTTTCTACTCAACAGACAGTCTTCTTTGTGGCTATATTGGGACTAGTGATGGGACTTATGTGTGGAATCAATGCCTGAGTTTCAGCTAGTTTTGGGTAGCATTAATTAATTTTATCAGTCTTTTCTTGAGTCAGAATCTGGATAAGAACATATATGTGGAAACCATATGGTCAAGATTTTCTTGAGCAAACTCAGTCGCAATTATTTTTCCCCTTTAGTTCATTAAAAGCTATATTTGATTAAATGCGATCTACCCAGCCACGTAAGTGGCAGAGGTAGGATTCAAATCCTCATTAAGTTTGGTCTAACAGCCATGCTATTCTGCCTTCCAAATACATTCTCACTCAGTGAATTTCAACATACCCTACAATTAACATTTAATTTCAAAATAGAAATCTAGCTATAAAAATCTAATTTAAAAAAATCTCTAAGACATTGAGCTTCTTCCTCTTTCTTTTTCAGCACTCAACTTATTTAAATGCTGCATTATTCATCCTTACAGCAATCTTGTGTCTGTATAGTTTTAAAAATACATATTGTCTGTATTAATAATTTTCTAAATTAGTGATGTTTGGGTTAATGTATATTTACATGTACACCCAGAGTTATGCAAAATACTGTGCATCAATAAAATATATTTTTATACTTTATTAGGCTTTCCCCTTCTTGGGTTATTTAATGTTTGCTATATAAAGTACATTAAAATGATTTTAATTATTGACAATTAGAGGCAAAGGGAAAAGTACACCTCTATTTGAATTGTATCTCAAAGTTATAATGCTCAATCAATTATATTATTTAGTGATTGCTACTTTAATTTTGCTTTTGCAGTGGAATGTTTTTTAACTCATTGTTAAACCAATATTATAGCTAGGTCTAAACTATCAGAAATTCTCTGAGTCTAAATATTTAATATTTAAGACTGGTTAAAATGTAGGATGACTGAGTCCAAGGCTACCGTTTAGATTTTCTCTCTTTCCCCACCGTATTAAATATCACAGCATGGTCCTGGTAACAATGGTGCTTCCTGGATGCCAGAGGTTTGTTTCACAAGAGACTGCACCATAAGGTGCACAACTAGCAAAACTGCTAGACCACTATTATGAAATATCTTATCATTGGGTTATATGTTATAATACCCAAAACTGACGTAGGAGGAATGAAGGTACAGATTTTGCTCTCAATATTCAGGATTGAGTTAGTTACTAATGTTACTAAAATTCCTGTTCCTTGTCATGTCCAAAACAATTTTACATGTATATTGCTAAGACAGTTCTTCTTTGAAGAGTCTAACATACTTAGCACAGAAAAATTTTCTTGCTTTTGGGAAAAGGGGAGAAAATTTACCAGAAAACTTCTCATCCTAATCTTATCCCACAGTCTCAGTGAACTAAATATTAACATGGAAGTGTTTTATTTCTAGTCTTGATAAATCAAGAGTTGTACAGTGCATCAAATTAATATTATTATATAATCATATGGAATTAAAAGATTGAAAAGCAATATATAGATTATCAATATTAAATACTTTTAAAAAGGTAGTTTTGTATAAAAATTTAAAATCTGGGTTCTTTTATTATCATGCCTAAGATTGAATTCAGGTATCAGGATCACACAACTTTGATGGCTTAATTACATTGAATATAGATGATCTCTCTCTCTCTCTCATCTCTCTTTATCCCCCTTTTCCTTCCTTTTATAAAAAACATAAAGGACACTGTGTCCCCATCACAGTGGAGTCAGTGTAGAATTCCAGAGAACATCAGGCTACCCAATTTCAATTCTAACTCTACATCTCAAACTATTTATATGATTTAGTAAGTTTCATCTAGAAAATAAGAGGATTGGGCCAAACAACTAAATGTTCTTTCTCTTCCAGATTACATGAAGAATAAATTGAACATGACTTCCCTATTCATCTGAACCAATACGATTAGTTCAGATGCTGTAGATTTTGCTCACATTATTCTCACAGTATCTTCTTTGTACAACGCAACATTTAGCTCTTTCAATGTGTTCAGAATTACAGAGTGCTTCCACTATGCTTTGTCTATTTTTTCTCTTTGTTCTTGATTTTGTCAGTTTGTAATGACAATTATAACAAAATAGTTACTTATCAAAAGACTTTGCCTTGTGGGTAATAAATAGCCAGTGCAATCAGTTCTAAAGCCTGCACATTCTCAACAATTGCCTTTGATGAACATTATAGAAAGTAGGTCAATAAGATAAACATAGAACGATGAGACTAAACAATCACAAGAGGCTACTCTAACAGAAAGCATATATAATGTGGTTGTAATGTACAGCAAAGCTGAATTTATACTGTAGGACTGTGGTGTAGTGGAAAGAAGACTAGTTTAGGAGTCAGAGATTAAGATACATTTTCTATTCAATTTCTGTTTCAATTTCTAATCAATTCTCTGATTCCTGTGTTGAATTTGGTCAATTCACTTCAGCCCTCTGAGCCTCAAAGGAACAGAAGAAAAATCACTTCAAAAATTGGCTACACTTGGAGGAGTAACAGTTTTGACTACACAATCTCATTCATCCAACTCGGTGGTTATTTACCCCATCTGCATATAAAATCAGCTGCAAAGCTTCTTTACAAAGGCATCAACACCTTGGTCTCTTCCTTAGAGATTCTGATTCACTTGGACTGGGGTTATAGTCAGTCAATGAAGGATTTGAAAGCTATCTGATGACTCTAACCTGCAGACTGGTTTGAGAATCACTGCTTCAAGAGTGCAACAGATTTCCTTTCCCACTGAGTTGTTATAT
Organism: Solenodon paradoxus; assembly: GCA_004363575.1. NCBI lineage: Eukaryota > Metazoa > Chordata > Mammalia > Eulipotyphla > Solenodontidae > Solenodon > Solenodon paradoxus. The sequence goes on along the minus strand of RJWH01000182.1, from coordinate 270,697 downwards.
AGAATTGCAACTATGTTGAATTTAGTTCTGATAGCTTGATACGGTGGTCATTTTTTTTTTTTTTTCTGATAAAAAGTTTGAATACTATCTCTGAAGAATATTTCTGTTTTTGGGTTGGGATGATAAATTGTGTTTCCTCTTAATATAATGGTCATAATAATGATTTTAACAACAGCAATGACTATGGCTAATTTGAGTGCAAGAGATTAAATCCAAGAGATAAGAGAAAATTACTTTCTAAGATAGAGTAATAATGGATTCTGAACTTCCTGATGCAGTTCCTATGGAGGGCCTAATACATTATAGAAATACAAAGAATTGGGGAAATATCTTTGGAGAAAGTATTGGGTTCACTATATGGCAGAGGCAAGAACCTACTGAATTAAAGATCATTGAGGGACAGAATAGCACTGCAGGGAAAATAGATGTCAAGAAATAATAGGCTGAACATACATTCCTTTTAAAATAGGACAGTACCATTTTTTCCCTATTTCCTGACCATCCTGTCATTTTAATATGTCAATTTTGTCTTGCTTTTAATAAAGCAGGATCATTTTTAAAGTGGGGCAAAAGGGGCAATTAAGTTACCCCAGGCCCAGTCTGTTGAGAGGGACCAAAAGCAGCTGCCGCTTTTCCCTGATGTTGAAGTTGGCCCTTATTGGAGCTGACTGCAGCATGCTCAGGTCACTACCGTTGTTCTTGTCCTCCATGTGCACCTGTTTCTTCAGAGAGCAGAACACTGCAGCTGCTTGAGCTGCAGGTAACTGCTACGGGTGCTATCTCTGGCACTGTGGGAAATTATTGAGCTTTTCTGATACTGGGATGGTTAAAGTGGCATGTGTTTTAGGTATGACATTTAGAGTAGGGCTTTATATGGGTGCCAAATTTGGTTTTTGCTTAAGATACAAAAATTCCTCGCACTTGCCCCTGTTGTTTCTGTGAAGTCCCATCTGATTACATGTCATTACTATTCGATCACCAATCAGTATCACATAGTACTTACTTGCTGCCCTGGCTGCTGTGCTCCTACTTGTATTGCTCCCGCTCCTCCCCTCCCCTTAGTCACCAGCACATAATTCTATCCTGTTTTTGTCTCAAGGAAATATGCTCAATCTAAGAGTGTAGGTTGGGGCGTTGATAATTAAGAATTGAGTTTAGAGGCAGAGTTCATAGTAAAAGAGGTAAATTATTACCAATAGGTAGCTTCTATCATAAATATCAGAAGGGCTATTGTATCTATATGGCTATCTGGAATGAACTTGAACTATTTTGTATGGGAATTAATCGCAAAGGGAAAACATTTTTATAATTATGGCAATGACTTAGACTCTTTACCAATAAATATTTTTGTAATTTAATGTAAAGTTAATGTACTTTAATATATATTATTTTTGTAATTTGAAACTTCATTTCTCCTATATTTTATAAATAAAACATAAGCCCTAAGAATAAATTATTATTAATGTTGTTTTATTATATTGAAGGCCCTAAGAATAAATTATTATTAATGTTGTTTTATTATATTGAAGGCAGGACCAATATTTCAGAAGCAAGTCTTATAATGAATAAAACACAGCCACAGAAATATCTACAAAGCAAACCTAAAATAGGAACACATAGTCATACCGAGGACAGGATGCTGAACAGGAATTTCAGTAGGTTAATTTTGTGGGTTTGTTTTGCCTTTTGACATGATCCTGGTAGAAATGATTTAATGCTGTATATCTATTTTCCATTTTGGAGAAAAAATAGTATCAACCATGTTTAAACTGCAACATAAGAGTTGCTGCTGTACAAACTGAACATAGATAAACCATATTCTTAGTAAACTGAAGACAATCTGAATCTTCAAGCAGGAAACCTGGGAATAATCATTTGCCTTATCCAAGAGAAAGTTCATTCATTTGTTTAAATTCCAACAAGGAATGTCAGTAGATATAATATGAAGGAGAATATTATGGACAAGTTTAGAGAACAAAAAGGAAAGATAAATGTGCAATACAACAAAGCAACAAAGCAGATGGTGATGAACACTTCAGTATAAGTATTGAGTTCTAGAGAAATTAAAAGGGAGAAGTCTCCAAGGACAACTTTACAATTTCAATGCCAATAAAAGCAGAGTGCTTTGAGTTGGCAAATTAAAGGAGTGAATCACCAGACAGCAAAACTTGCAAAAAAATCAGGTAAATTACACCTCCTCTTGAGATTATGTGGATTGTATCTTGAGTGACCATATAATTTACCTTTCAAACAGGGGCTTTTATTGAGAATGGAATGAGGTATATTAATGATTATTTGGTGTAATGGGTATAAGCTAGGACTATCTGGAACAATCTGGAAAGTATTATTAAAGCTGAAATTGGGAAGAGCTGGAGCTATTGTCTTAAGTGAAAACTAACAAGTTAGCCTATCACAGTTAAAAGTTAAAAGTTGAATACACACACACACACACACACACACACACACACACAAGATTTCTGACTGAATCAGGAAATAGATGCTCTATTTTCTTGGAGAAAATATTGTGTCAGTTTCCCATGGCCCCAATCGCCACTCCCAGCCCTTCCCCAGCTAGATGTATCTACACAGGTACCACATGAGAGGAGCACCACATTGTGAAACTCAGTTTATATAGGACAGCTGGAATGTCTTTACATCCTATTTTTTGGGTAGGTGGGTGGGTGGAGAGAACTTTAGACCTTTGCTCTGAAATGTCAGCCAGTTTCTGAGCAGGGGAAGATATCCACTTCACAACCTTCCATACCCTGGAATGTAAACAAATGGCTCCAGGGCAGTGAATCTCTGCAGCTGTCTTTGAAGGGTTCTATCTTCGGGTTGCTATTCAATCACACTTTAACCAGATACCAGGGCTCTTGGCTCAGAAACACTACAACATTTTCTACTAACAGTTAAGTTGCCCTAGCTGAACATCACTCGTGTACATGGGTAGCTTTTCAAAACCAGAGAGTTAAGATTAAGTTCTGGGTTTTCAGTGTGACCTAATGCTCTCCTAGACTTCTAGACAGACTGTCTGGAGTCACTTAAAAGTGTTCATATTTGAAGTGCACAGAGTAAATCTAGTTGAATTCCCCACAGAACTTTAGAATGAGGAATTTAAGCATTAGTTTTATTTTTGGTTGAAATACAGAATCTTGACTTGAGCTAACTTCGTCCAAAAAGAAGAATTTGTTATAAGCCACTGAGTGTCTCAGAAAAGTCAAGGGAGAGAAGAACTCAAGTGAAAAATTAAACTTTGTATCTTTTCCCTGGTTCTCTCTGTGCCTCTGCTTCACTCTTCTCTCTCATTGCTAACTAGCTCTGAGTCTAGGTTTATACAGTTTCATACATAAAATATAGGGTATTTTTGTTTCAAAATCCTGACAGAGGTCGTAATTGATAATTTGCATATCTACTGACTGGAGTAGGCAATGGCTGCCATATCTCTTTGTGTGGTCACTACCAGTGTTCCTCTTGATAAAAGCAGAGGAAGCAGATTTGCAAGAGTAGCCAGTCACTGACTTGGACTCTGGTTGTATGATTTGGTGTTTCAGCAACCTTAGTAAAATTTCCTACCTGAGCTTTCTTGCCTTTAAATGGGGACATCAAATCTAAATGAGAACTGTAGTGACAATCAAATAAGACAGTGGATATAGAAGAGTTTTGTGATTAGTAAAGCTATAAAAAAGTAAACAATGTTTCTAATACTGTAAAACTTTGAGAAGACTTGAGTAACAATGACAATTAAATACTCAACATACCCTAATGCTTCTATTATAAAATCTTTATGCATATTATATTAATTAATGAACATATTTACGCTATGGAACAGATATTATTATTTTTCTTATTACAAATGACGAGTTAATGCACATGGAGATTAAGTAATTCGCCCAAGGTCATATAACCTGTAAGTAAAGTTAGGTTCTAAACTCAGAGGATCTCTCTCCAAAATCAGTACCATTTTCTACTTAAGTCTCCAAGACTCTAATAAAGCTCCATGGCAACAGATGATATAAAAAAAGTTTAATTCATCTAGGGGTTAGAAAAATAAGCTTTCTTCACTGTCTCAAAGAAGACTGATAGTCTTAGGAGTCTATATAGTTCTTATATAAGAAAAGTCTCTGCTTTATGTACACCTGATCTGACCAACCTGTGGGCACTTTTTTTTTTTTTTTTTGAGATTGTCTTCATTTATTTTACTTCGATTACCACATTTCATTTAGGAGGCTCTCTTTATTCTCTTAGAAATACCCATAGGTGTTAGTGAACTCTGCTGGGTATATTCTTGGATTAAAGCAGTACTAAGCTAGCAAATTAATTCCTTTGATCTTTTTTTTTTTTTAACAAAGAAAATAGTTCTAATTGTCAACTCCTTTTTGTAAGAAATTCAGTTCCTTTCAAACATATGCCAAAGCAGACATTGATTTTTCTGAATGCCATGGTTTTCTAATTTCCCTAGCTAATACCTTGATGCATACATATAGATTTTCTGAAAATAAAGACAAATTCTGTTGCTCAAAACCACTCTTACTATAATTATTTCTTATAGCACACAGGTTTGATGGGTGATTATTTTGTTTTTTCTATTTTCATTTATTTTAGTTTTGGAGAATTAACATACATATTAATAGTTATGTCTAAAAGTCAAGGGTTTCAATACATCACGTGATTCTCACTGTCCATGAACATATGGTCCAAAAGTGGGGAGAAGAAACAGATAGAATAATGAACAATTACTTTTGCTCTTGTGTTAATAGCTAACAATCATCAAGGATTTGTTATTTTCTTGGTATTGTTTTAATTCATCTAATCTACTCTATACCTTGGTGTGGCTTTCCTGTAATGGTATACCATTACTGGGGTTCCTCCAATTTCTATTCTCTTGCTTTGATATAGTAACAGAAATTTTAGTAAGATTTATGTCACCCTTTGAAACTAGATGTGGCCATTGACTGGTTCTAATAAGGGAAAATGATGGGGAATTTCTGGATCATACTTTTAAAGGAAATAAGGGCATATTTCCCTTTCTCTTACTCCTCTCTTATTAGCTAGTGTGGATGTCATCATGGGAGTTGGAACAACCATCATGGTTCATGAGATGGAAGCCACATTTTGAGAAGAGCAGAATAAAACAGAGCTACTTACTCCCAGAGTCATGGAGCCACCTTATCAGGCCTGTATATGCCTTCATCAGAGAGAAGCAAACATCTTTTAAGTGGCTGTTAGTTTTGCTTGTATTATATGGCTAAACTATTATCCTTACTAAGGCAGCTGGTATTATCATCATTCTCACTTTAAAGATGAGGAAACTGAGGCATGTAGAGATAATGGATAGAATAATACAGTCAAGATTTGAACCACAGAGCCTACTCCAGTGTCTTCTCTCAGTAGAGAGAACACTACTGCCTCTATTAATGTGCCTTATATATGTGCCTTATATATTTATACTTAATTCATTTCAACACATGAGATTTTCTGCTATGTGTGACTTAATGATAGGGTTCAAGTAGTTTTTATCTGCCCTACTGTATTTCAGAATATGTAAGGGGTTGAAATCAGTTTAGACATGGCTAGATCTATGCAGGAAGGATAACATGATTGGTGGTCATGGAGACCAGAAAAAGGGAGGCTCAAGGGATTATGAACAGAATATTGGGATGGGGAGGTAATTAAATAAAGAGGGTGTGATTAAAGAGATTTGATACCTACCCAGATGATATGGTAGGCAAGTAATAAGTGTGATGAAGATAGAGATAAAATGAAGAATGTTTACATTTCCGTGATTCTTTGGGATCCATATCAGATAAGCTGGGTACCTTGCAGTTAGTCTTCTTTGGATAGCTATTCCATAGGAGAGTTAAAATTATCTTCTCTGAGGCCTAAAGTAACATATGGGGTGCTCTCAAAACTTGAATTTCAGTATGACCCTCTCCATAGCCATCTCTTCAGTTTTAATGTCTTCTTGACTACCTGAAAACTGCCAGAAGCAGTATTTCATAGAACAACATTTAAAACTACTAATTTACTGTTTATCCTAGCTTCCCCTTCTGTCAGCCTTTTTGACAGCAAGGGTAAGAAAAAAGAAAACCCTTGGGATTATAAAGGCATGATGCCTACAACTGGCAGATTCTGAATCTCAAATTGCTCCCTTGCTTTCCATATAGGTTAACCTAAATTCATTTTGGAATAAAAATATTTTCATATGATATTTGAGTATATCTATTCTCTTTTTTTTTTGTAATTTATTTTCCTTATATGTGAAAGAAGCTTGGATGAATAACAGTAGTCATTTACAGGAACAGCCTCCCATGGTTTGTCCTTCTTGAAAATTTCAAGCTTCCAAAACACTAAAAAAAATAATTCATAGACCATGCATATTCTTGAGTACTTCCTTATACTTCATGACCCCAGTTACTTAAATAATTGGAGTTATATAACATGTCTTTTTCTATGAAATATAAGAAGAGAAAATGTCTCATTAGAAAGGTGACTTGTATTTGTTCATATTTTGACTAAAGCAAAAATACAAATCCATCTTTAGGAAAGTGGAATTTTCCAGGGAGAACAACAAGAAGATGTATATGGGTTGCACATTTCTGCCATCCAGGCAAACCTTCTCATTGAAAGAGAATTTTTGAACTTTTAGCTTTATTAACATTGCTCTAGGAGAGAAGTGGTGTTGACCCTCACTAACAAATAATGCAATACAATTCAAAATATGCAGGATGCAAATCATTACCAAGTTGATAGTGCTTTATGCTTGGCAAATTGCTTTCACAGTGCAAGGCCCCCTGCCCAAAGTTGGTGAGACACATGAATAAAATATAATCCCTGGTCAGAAGGGGTCCATAATCCAGGGTTAAAAATAGATACTTCATAAATAATTCTAATTCAAGGCAAACCCAGATATGTGCTTTATTAAAGGTACAAAGGAAATGCTAGAAGGACAATAGAGAGGGAAAGATAACTTCCTCTATATTTGCAAAGAGTTTCTTAGACCAAGTGAGAATTGTTCAGTACTACTACAAACAGCAAATCTAATGTATCACCTGCTTACATTGGTTATTTGTTTTACTTCTTGAAATGATCTGATAAGTAGAATATGAGTCAAAAACTAAAACATATAGAAAATATATTATGTTAACATGAATATGAATCTCTAGTCGATGCTGATACTCACCCTGGAGCAAATCACATAGAGTTGTATGTATGAAAAGCATGTAGTTTTAGATGAATGCCTATAATTGGAGTGTATGTCCTAGGACCTTTGAGTTGGGGCTCATGAAGTGAATTTTATGGATGGTTCATGGTCTATATCTTAAATATGACCACACTTAACATGTCTTTCAGATTTAGAAAATATCCTTCTAAAGAGTTTGACATAATATAGTAGCCAACAAACAGAAAAAAGAAAACTTCATTTAATATGTTGAACCACATGATACTCATCTTTGAAGGAATATTGACAATTCAGGCTGTTCAACATATATGGTTATAGATATATTAGCAGTATTTTAGGTCAGAAGGTGATATGGCCAGATCTGGGTTTTGAATGGCTAAATATGGGAAGTTATGAAATGTACTGGAGGCAGGAAAGACCTAATACAGTGGTTTCAGAGAGATATGACAACCACTTGCAGGAGGACCAAGTCTTCTCACAGTAGATATGGGCTTCTCCAGGACAGATACCTTGTCTTTGTAAATATCTACTGAGAATGGTTGGTGTCTGGAAAAGCTAATACAGTACATCCCAAAGTTTGTTCTTATTTCAGAAGACATTCTAAATATAAGATATATTTTTTTAAATTGTACATACAGATAACTAAAAAATGTGCTAAACGAAGTTTAAAGAATATTTTTCCCTTCAACACTGCTTCTCTCAGATTTTCATAAAGTACAATGTGGATCTCTAAAGTACGATGAGAAGATGAAATGTTCCCAAAGTTTATTTTGTTACAAAACCATTTTTCTATGAAGACTTCATGCATCTAGTATTTTATAATACACAGTAAAAGAAATGTTGATCTAAGATTACTTTTCTGATTTATTTATTAATGTTTCAGTTGGGGCTATTCTTTTTTATTATTATTAAGGTTTTAATAACTTGAAGAAATACAGCTGAAATACACCAAAAAATTACAGTTGTGTATGCAGTATAATTGTAGCAAAGAAGAAAAGTTTAAGAAAAAACTAACTCGAGTTAAAAGTAAGAGAAATTATTCTACATTGACAGTCATTTTAGTATATTGGTATTATGTAATTTTTCTTTATTTCTTTCCCAAATATTATTTAAGGATAGATAGATCTTTAATAGAAGCAGAAAAAAATTAAAAAGGAGCTTGATACAGGGGAGTAAAAGCAAGAGCGTTGGACTGAAATTTTTGAAGATATTTTTCATATGTACATTTCCTTCATTTCATTTTTTAGGACTGAATATATTGCAGTTCTTACTTTGATCCTCGAGATTGCATATTGTAGATATTAGGAGATACTGTTGGATGGTTAAAAAAAAAAAAAGTCCTGGCATTTGGAGATTGAGGATTTAGAGGTCTTTGGTTTTAACCCTACTGTTCCTACTTTTTTTTTTTTAAAGTAATGACACTTTACTAAGACATAATTATATGCATGTTACTGTGTCTTTGTTCTGGTTTTTCAGCGCAGTTCTCTAATCTTAATAAACCATTCAATCTGAGCCTCAGGTAGCCATCTATTGATCTATTGAATAGCCAACTCGCTCATGAAGTAAATGATATAAAAATACCCTGACAAACATAAATTTTGATGCTTATATGAAGTAACTTTAAAAATATTTTTTATAAAACCAATGCACATTCATTGTAGACAACCTCCACAACACATAGGCCAAATTATAAACATTATTCTTGACCTTACCACCCACTCGTATCCTCATTGCTTGCATTTTGTTGAATCTCCTTTCCATTTGTTTATCAGTATTGATTACACTATGAGAAAGGTGAGCGCAGGGAATCCATCTGCTTTTATCCTACTGTGTGTTCCAAGAACCTAGCCAGATTAGGAGGTATTTAATAAATTTGCTGAACGGATAAGATGAAAGCATATTTTTTATATTTTCTTCCTTAAACTTCTCTTATTTGTGATTTATACTGAACCTATTCCATTTAGAAAACAGTCTTAAATTGTCTATCCTTCAGAACCTGACTGTTATTGGCCATCTAGTCCTTCAGCCATCTAGTGAGGCTCCTGTTACAGCCTTTTGCTGCTCTAGTGCATATTTGTGGAATGACAGAATTTTAGTTATAGACAGGCTCAGGGCATGTTCTATTTACCTCCTGTTGCTGAGAGGGAAATCTGAGGCATCAAGAGGTGCTAGGTCAAAGTTATGGAGATGCTTCCTAGTGAAGCCCCACCTCACTTTGAAACTTCTATAGTCCCCACACCAGAAAACACTACATTTAAAACTTGATTATAAAATCATTCTTGAGATATTCCTATCTACGCATATACAATTTAATTTAAGGAGTTTAATTTCTATCCCAACTTCATGCTTATTAAATTATATTAATTTTTAAATGAGCATCATGTATGTTTTTTTTATGAGCATAGCCTTTATCAATAGCAATAACCAAGAAAATTGAAGACACCCAGTCAGTGACCTGTTATAATAGTAATTAATGAAGGTAATTGCCTTGTTAGCTAGTATTCTAATAAATCTTAGTGCTTGAAACTCATGTCCATTTTAGTGAAACTGGTATCATTTTCTTATAACTCAGTGTCATTTTGGTGCTCAGTTCCACAAAAACAAAAACTTTCTCCTTAAAGTGAATGATAAATACATTTTTGCATTAGAAATAATACTATGAGGTTCAGTATGGAAAGGCAGGAAAGTCTATCCTCTAGTTTTCTGTTAGCTGTCTCTTGTGAAACCACCAGTCAGCTCAGTGATCTTAATTATAGGATTCTCAATCCTCAGGCACAATGATCATATAAAAACACTGTCTGTGGACAGCATGTGTTTTCAATGAACTACTCAGGAATTTTAGGAGAATTCTAAAAACTTCTCTCCTCTCTCTCTCTCTCTCTCTCTCTCTCTCTCTCTCTCTCTCTCTCTCTCTCTCTCAAAGGTGCAGACAAAAATGCAGGTAACTAGGCAGGCTAGTGGGAAGAGAGAAAAGGAGAAAGCACTTTTATTTTGTTGTTCATCTTGATTGTTGCCCTGAGCTTAGATTCAGTCTTGAACCTGGGTCCTTGGGATGTATAGAAACTATATCCATGACCTTATCCATTAGGCTACCAGGGATTGCTAACTTCCTGTTTCAAGAGTTGTTCTTAGTTGGGAAAAAAAACCCAAAATTGTCAAACTCTGTCTTAAAAATACACATTAAGAAAATATGTAAAACAACTTACAAAGTGAGGGTAGGCCAAAGGGACAGCACACGTCTAAGTATAGACCTGAGAGGAATTCTAAAGGAAAATTTATGTCAAAACTTGTGGGGCCCAAACTATAGTAGTGCTGATGAAATTCATAACAATGAAATGCATACATTAGGAAAGGGAAAAATTCTGATCAATAATGCAGTATCTTACCTCGAGAAAGCAAAAGAAGAAATAATAAGTATAAATAAATGAAATTTAAACAGAATAATAAAGAGAAAAAAAAGGAGTTGTTTTTGCCTCCTGGACAATAATCATGCTTCTAAGATTTTTTGTGCATTTGTGTTATGTTTTTATTTTTCTCATAAGGGCAGATCTTGAGTAATGCATTCAAATCCTTAGGAAACAATGAAGTAAGGGGTATATATTGTGGGTGACACATTTTCAAACACATTACTGTTAACATCATTTTCTCTCAATCCTAGAAATGATCAAAATCAATTTTCATATGGAAGGGGCACTTGAAAAAAAAAAAGAAGCAAGTGGGGGAAATAAGTTGACATCTTTCCCAAGGGTTCTTTTAGCAGAAAACGGCAATTGCAAGCACAAGAGTGAACACACACTCATCAATCAACTCAAGCTGGAGCAACTTGCTAGCCTTGCAAACAGACTGCTCTCGCACCTTCTGAGCTCTGAGTGCAGTAGCCTCATGTCCCAGGAACCCAGGTCAGTGAATCCCTCTTTCTCCTAGTTCACAGAGGAAGCTGTGCCTGAAGAATTGATCTTGAAGTTAGTGTGGCCCATGGGTAGGAGCGGGGACCCAGAGAGCTTCTGAGCCCAGGTTTGCTGCTGGGGCCCAAGGAGTAAGGAGAGGAAAGGAGCAAGGTCCTTGTGTCACACTGGCATTCTCCATGCCTTACTGTACCTGGAGGAACTACAATGTATACCTGCAAATTGCAGGAACTTAGAGTTACTGGATCTTCCGGGTGTGGCTAGTGAATAACTTCTCAAATTATCAGGGTCTAGTGGAATCAGATAGAAGGAGGGGGTCTTATTTCTCACTTACCACAATTTCACCAGTGCCAGGGCCTAGCAAGTTGAACTAAAAGCATATCCCATGCTTAAGACAATTAATTGCTTAACTACAAGGCCATGGACTAATAAAACTATGTGTTCATGTAAACCTGCAGAGAAGACCAGAGAAGATTGCTCTAAACTGGTTAAAGCCAGACTGCAAACAGAATGGAGGCAAAATGGGTCAGGCAAAAACCTCATTATAATACTAAATGACACACCCCTGACGGGCAGCTCATGTGTATTGTTTTAAACTGGACAGGGACAGTATTATTTCCCGTTTCTGTATTTTCCAACAATTAATTTTGTCCTGTTTTAAATAAACCAAGGTCATCTGTCCAGTGGGACAAAACGTGCAATGAGTTGTTCTGGGCTAGTTTGTTGAAGGGATCCAAAAGCCCCATCCCGTTTTTGCCTCAAGGAAATATGGGCAGTACACCCCTGAGTGGAGACTTAATATTTTAATGAGATGGGTGAAGTATGTGAAAGCATGACAGCAGAATATGTCTGCTCAGAGGAAAGCCAGCCATCCACATGGGAAACACGGAACCACTCCTCTCCCCACCCGCTTAGACTGCCTATAAAAGTGTCCCTTCCCTAGTGTTTAAGGAGGACTTTAGCACATCAGCTACCTTTTCAATCATTGACCAACGAAAAACGTCATTAGTATATTTTTCACCTGTGGCCCTTAGTCATTAATAACTGGTGGGAAAAGAACAAAACACTATTGACATCCAGAATTCAGTTCCACAGATTTCTCACCCTACTTCCAACATTCTACCATAGGTCCCTGGTTTTGTTATTTTCATTCACTGGATTTCTGTTTCAAGGTCTGAACCTTGAATAAGTTCAGCCCTTATTTATAATCTTCTATAATCTGGGATGCTCTTTAAGTGCATTTGAGTGCTGGTGCTTTGGGTGCATTTGGGGCATCCCCCTTTCCAGTTTTGCTGTGTTTGACTTAGTGTAAAAAATGTAACAATTACCATGCAGTGCAAAATTATTGCTTATCATTTAGCCTTTTCCTCCAGTAGTATACCGCATGAATCACACCATGAGCAAAGCTAGGGAATTATAACCTTGTTAATTAACATAATTTCCTCATCATTTCTGAGTCATGATTATGTGAAAACTGCTGAGAGTCAGAAATAAAGTACAATGCACACACTCCTTTTCTAATTGGAGATGCATTCTTCTCCTGTCATCCCGATTTCTCTGGGGAATTGGTGAGTAATACTTTAAAACTGTATAACTATTAGAGGTGGGAACATACCGTGAAAAAAGTTGCTAATTTTGACTCAGCATTCTATCAGCTCAGTTGATTAGCAAAATAATAATAATAGTACACAATACTGAAAATATAGTCTAGTGCCTTTTGCTGTCAGGGAGCCAGGTCTAAATGAGGTGTGGCTAGGTATGAAATGACATAAGTAGATGATAGAAAATCAGGGTGAAATATTGGAAGGAAGGGCTTGGAGTTTCCAACCTTTCTCCCTCTCCTGGAAAGAGAAATTTAATAGAAGTTTAGCCCATTGTGTTTCCACCTGTCTTTGGAGGTAGGCAGCTGAGAAACTGCCCTCCCAGGGATTGTGGGGTCCCACAAAACTTCCTGGCAACCTCCATCCAGCCTCGCTCAGCCTCACTCTGCATCACTTTGACTTTACCAGGGGCTCTTGCAGCCCACCCACCCCTGTGTTCAAGCAGGATATCTTCTCAGGTTTCCAGGAGTGGAAAAGGCTCTTATTCCAAACAACTGTCCGGACTTTAGGAAGTTTTTCAAGGTTTATTTCTCCCCCACACCAGACAACGTAGAAAATAGGGACTTTATCAAGTGAGATGCTATGTTGTAACAAAATCTGCCTGGAATCTGCTAAAGTCCTTTCAACTTGGAGGAAACGTCTAGCCGAGAACTTCACTAGCACGGAATTTATAGACACCAAGCCAGTCACATAGCCCTATGAGCTTCGGGGTTCCTCATAAAAATGGCTCTGATTTTATTTTATTCTACTTACCTCTCAGGAGTGTTGTAAAGAGAAACTTTTTTTTTCCACATACAGGTCTCCCCAACTTTTCAGAAGTTCACATTCCAACCCTTTCTTTTTATGAAAGACCTACATTGGTACCAGTTTTCCCGTAAGTGCAGAGCCTTTTCGCTTTCTTACTACGGACGGCACAAAGTGCAAATACGTTCAGCTGCGTTTTGCGGCAGCCGGTAGAGAGGCCGCATGCGCACTGAGCCCTGAGGGCAGGGCGGCCAAGCTCCTTCTGGAAACTACTTTCAGAATCTCAGCATCCGGACCCCATAGCCTTGAAGTGTGTTCGTGAGCTTCTGTGCTTTATCTCGATTTCTTTTGTGAACATGTGTCCTAAGATATTAAAAGCAAAAATTAAAGACAGAGCTGGTAAGGATGATAAGCTTAGTGTGAAAAACTGGACGTCCATAGTTAAAGAGTTTGAATCCTGATGAACTGAACCTGAAGCGTTTGTGTAAGCTTTTTCACTGCTTCTGACAGTGCCATAACGATTGCAGAAAAGTGTCTTATTTTGGAACGTCGCGTAGGTTTAGGGAAGGGTTGCAGGATGTTTTGAATGTCTACAAAGATGATATAATGGGAATATTCAGGAGACTAGGCAGTCAAGTGTACTGGAAAGCACTTCGAGCTTTCCCCATCTGCCGCAGCAGAATAAGAGCCTCGGCTTTCCACATCAAGGGAGGCAAACATAGCAGTTGTAGAGTTAGTCACCCTCCGGCCCTGAAGGATTCAATTGACGATGAGATGTTAATAGAAGACCCTCCTCCTTTCTCCTCTCCACCCTAGTTTTCTGTACTCCCCAACATCTAAATCTCCAACATTTCGGCCTCACACGCCGTCGAAACCACCTTTTAGTCATCCAGTGCACTCCTGTCTTTCCGATTCTGTAAGTAAAACTATACCATACATATGTAACTTCTACTTTATTCATGCTGTATATAGTATGTGTGTGTGTGTGTGTGTGTGTGTATATATATATATATATACTTATATATATTTCTTTTACTATGTGTTCGTGTTACTTTAGGTTTTATGTTAGTTGGTGTAATTTGGTCAGTATTTTTTGGGGGGGTCTGGAAGTGCTTGAAATGTTTTTCTTTAAATTAAGGGTAGTTGCTTCTACCCTTTATGCTATTTCAGTTTATAAAACATTTCATAGGAATGGTGTATTTTTGAATAGGAGGGCAAGACATATATACATGTATATATATAAATACATATAAATATATATATACACATATATGTGCATGTATGTGTATATATTTGATTTCTAAACAAAGGCTATTTAAATATAGTCATATAAACTTTGATAGGTAGCATCATGATGTGATAGAACTTGGAGTATAGGACTAGGCTGCTGGGTTCAAGCCCAAGTGTAGCAAATTTTTAATCATGTGTCTGAGAAAAATTGGTTACTATTTCTTTGTCTCAATTTCTTCAAATGGAAACTGATAAAGATAGTAATTATGCCCAATTCATAGAGGATCAAGTGAATAATTTACATAAAATCTAGAAGCATGCCTGGCACCCAACAGGGATACCATAAATGTAGCCTTATGGCCCTGAGAAGAGATCAGAGGACTAGCAAGAGTTGGTGGTTAAAACTTCTAATCCTATAACCTTGGTTCTAATTCTGACCCTATCACATATTAACTGTGTAGGTTTAGGTAAGTTATAAAATTATATCAGGCTCATTTCTTGTAAAATGGCAATAGTGTTACTTATAGGCTTGTGGTCAGAATTAAATAAAACATTCCTTAGAAGCCTGACATATAGTGAGCATTCAGAAACCATTATTCCTTTTATTTCTTTGTCTCCATCTCCTATAAGCTATACTATGGGTATAATATTCATGGAATGAAGTCGTCAGGAAGAAGGAAGATGATACCAGATGAAATAGCAATGACCTACACAAAGAAAAGAGGAACACCAGAAATAGTAAATCAGTATGTAGATATAGATACACACACATACATGACATTCTTATTATTTAAATATCTTTAAAGTATATTTACCAAAAATAATAATATGGTATTTATAAAATACATTTGAAAAGCTCCGTAATAACAGTAGCACAAAGACTAGTGAAGCATTGGGAAATGGAAGTAAACTCTTAGAGAGTCATTATACTTGAAGTCATATACCATATAAATATAAACTGTGGTAAGTTAAATCTTTGTGACCACTAAATTCTTGTTCAATTTTCTTTTTAGTTTCAGTAAAATAGAATTTTTTCTAAAGACAGAAAGCAGAGTACTTCCTAACGTATAGTGCTAGATTTTTGTATTATTGGCCAATATTTTTGGGTTAAAACAATATATTTTGGCCATGCAGGTATCTGAGAAAAAGTTTGTTTCCTGGAAAAATCCTTTGATTTTTTTTTTTTTAGGGATAAGGATGGGTGGAAATGAGGACTAAATCTATAGAGTAATCTGACAGATAAGATTGACTATGGGATATGAATGCTTTCTAAAGACAAGCAGGCTGTTGAGTATATTTTAGATCCAGTGATTATATAGTCTGTTATAACAGAACAAGATATGAATTTTAAGCTAAAAATTTGTAGTAGAAACATACACTTAAGGTCATTTTTTTTCTTCTGAAATGAAAAGCAAAAAATAATTTGGTTTACGTGGCTTAATTATCTGATTAATCCAGGGAAAGTTCTCAGTTACGTTGGTGAATATGTATATAGAAGTAGTTAAGAAATAACTTTTTCTGTTAAAACTGGCTTTGTTTTCGTGGAAAAGAACCTATTGACTCTGAATTTGGATGTCTGTAGGCAATATTTTAATTAGCCATATTGTAGGAGAGTCAGATTCCTGGTAGGATCTGGCTAAGAGGGCTGGGGCAGGGCGGGGAGGGGGGCGGGGTGAAGAGTGGGTGGGGGTGGGTGTCTAGATACATTTATAAATTCTGTATTCAGATTTCATTTATACCACATCACAAGATTTACAGGAATTGTGTGGATTATTTGAAACAGTTACTGTTGCAATTTCCGAAGAGAGAGAAAGGCTTTGACCTAAGTTCCTGGAACAATTGTGTGGCTGCTATTGAGCTCCATTGATACTTTTGTTAAAGGCAAAGGGCTTTCACATTTCCACCCTGCAGTGTTTATTAATAGAACTTTGATGTAGTGTTCCAATAATTTATAATTTTCAGCCATGTTTAATTAATTTTCCACCTCATTACTGTTTAAAAATGCTATCTCATTGAATAATAACTGTTTGCTGAATACACCAATTTAGTGAGGATAAAAGATGCAAGTTTGCAAATGTAGAGGTGTCATTTAAATTAAAAAAAGGTGGGAGGGAGCTTAATTTATTCTCTGACTCTAATTGTACTAATTAAGAATTTTCATAAAAATTTAAAACAGGAGTTTGTATACTACAGATCATGTATCAGGCTGTCTATACTCTGTTTATCCACTGATACTGCAGAAGAATATCAGATGTGTGTGCTTATGAGCTTTTTACTAGTTACAGTACCTTTTTATCAGATTCCCAATAGTGTTCAGAATTCAAAAATCAATTTTAAAATTATGCATGTTAACTTTTAAATAAAAAAATCAATGAAAATATTGGTAATTTATGAAAGTTGTTATAGAATTAATTTTATATGATAATTTAAGGATGTCCGTGAGCATCTCTATATGTATAAATGCATATAATAAATATTTGTTACAAGCTAAAAAAAATCTATACTTCATTGGCATATTAATCATTCTAGTATTTAAGGTATGGACTTCGCCTCATTGAATAATGTCAGCCATTGTGAAATTGATGACATGAGAAAATAGAACATATTTGTACTCTCACAAGGATTTGAATATCTTGGTTACTCAAGAAATACCTTAGGTAATTTAATAAACATGGACATGTAATTTTCCAACAATTGAATTATACAATGTCTCTCACTTTTGTTTAGCAGTTCAGTTTTCCCAAATTCTTTCATATTCATTCTCTGGTTTGATCTTTCTAAATACCTTTTGTTGTATTTGAGGTAGTTTATCATAGTAGAAGTTGGATCAATTGGCTACAGTGTGATCCAGATTTAAATTACTATCTTTTGGCTCCTAAAATTGTATTCTTTATTTTATTGCATAGATGTGGCTTCCTTATATTCTCTGTAACAATAGTAGGTATTCTTGAATAATTCATAGAACACTCCCAGGAGCATATGTTGTTTACGTGGTCCCATGACTGTCGTCATTGCTGCACAGTTCAACACATAACTCACGATTAAGGGTTCTGATCATTTGGAGTCTAAATAAGGTGATAAACATGGACACAATTGTCTCCTAATAAAAGGATTCTAAAACACAGTTCACTTTAATGTAATTTGGCAAGTTTCAAAGTCATTTTTAGTCACTAACTTTATCACCTTGTCTCTAACTTGCCTACTCAAACACTGTCCCATGCTTTATTTGTATGTCATATATAACTAGAAAGAATTTCAATCTCTAAAACAGCCGCATAAAATATTTATGGAAGAAAGATGTGGAAAAATTGTTCAGGTGACATATGCATGCATCTTTTGCATTACAGAATTTTATGTTTAACAAAATAACAAACTAACAAAACATAACAAAACTCTCAGGACTATGAATCAACACTGGGGTGGGAGAGTAAAAATGAGGAAGAAAGGGGTCTTTGGCTTGAAAGAGCAAAAATGATAGTGGTGATAACATTAGAACTCAGATGATGGGTGTGGTGTGATATACACATTGAGGTGTGATCCTATTTTCTTGAAGAACATTTAGTATTGTAAACAAATAAAATAACAATAAACAAATTCAAATTAAAAAAATCAAAATGGGAAATAATTCTATGTATAATTTAAAATTAATGAGTACCTTAATTGTTAGGCATAGTGATGGGCTATGGATACAATGATGAATATAATGAATTCTTTTTCTACTCTCAAGGAATTTGTATCTAATTTGGGATTCTAAGATTTGGATTCTATCAGTTCTTGGTTTTAATATGCAATACCTATATAGTATATATGTGTGATGTTTTGGAAGCCGGGGTATCTAGAGTTTGGTTTTGGATCTCTTTCCAGCCACTAGCTTCATATTCTAGTTGGAAGCTACAGAATGTCTGTAACTGTTTGGCAAAGGTGGAAATATGCCTTTTTGGAGATAGAAAGTTCTCTGCTGTGAAAGGCCTTCCAGCAGAGATTGAGGAGCTCTTGGGAAGGTTGTTGAAGAGCTTTTAAGCATCAATGAATATAGAGGAACCAAGCTAGCAAGTGAACTTAATAAAACAAAAATACACTCAGTTAAAAAAATCAAATTAATGGTTACAAGAAGGGAGGGCGAGGGAGGTGGGCAAATTGGCTGGAGGGGATCAATTGTATGATAAAGGAAGAACTGGAATGGTGGTTGTGAACTTAACATATTATACACAGATGGTGATTTATAGTGATGTTCACTTTAAATCTTTACAATATCATGCAATATTCTTTCAGTAAAATGAATTAAAATAAATGAAGTAAAAATGTAAAAATATCAGTGAGTAGTTACTAAGGAATACCAGTTTTCTCCTAATTCTGATATCTTGTGACTTTTGACAAATTCTTTAACTCAGTGCTGCCTTTTGAAATGAACTAAAATATTTAATCTACCTACATCATAGGATTGTGATAGCTCTTGTAATGGCTTAACAAATATGGTGGTGTAAAATTGCTGAAGATTTGTTAATTTGTCTTGCCCATTTTTTGCAAATATTTTTATTTTCTAGAAAATAATTTTTGTACCTTACTAACAACAGAAATCTAGATTGATATTTTTTGAAACAATCTCTTTTTACAGCTAAAATATATGTAGTTTTAGACATTATTTTTAGAAAATGGCGTTATTTTTAATGTCAGTATCTGATATATGCTGCGTAAGACGCTAAACTAATTATTTTTTATATATTCATATTGAATCCTGCAATTTAACTAATTTATTAGTTTTAATACTGTTTTCCAGAGGTCTTAAAATTTCTTTCTACATAAATGATCATTATCTATGAATAAAAAAGTTTTCAGTTTTTTCTTTTAGATTGCACTGCCTTTTATTTTCTTTTACTGCCTTATTGTACTGGTAACTGCCAGTAAAACGTTGACTGAAAGTGTTGAGTGTAAACATTTTGTCTTGTTTCTGATCTATAGAGGAAAGCCCTTAGTCTTTCGCTATTAAATATAATGCTAGCCCTAACCCTTTTATTGGTGTCATTTTGTCTTTAATTTGCTGAGAGCTTTTATCAACTATGACTGTGGAATTTTGGCACGAATGACTGTGTCTGTTGAAATAATTGTTTTTCTGTTTAGTTTGTTAATATGGTGAATTATATTGATTAATCTGGGGCTGTTAAATCAACTTTGCTCTCTAAACTGCAGTCATGATGCTTTTAAAATGTTATTCAATTTGCTAAAAAATTTTAATTTAAAAATTATAGATTTGATAGATTAAAAAACCTATATTTACGAAGGTTGCTATTCTATAGCACCTTTCTAATAATTTGTTTTGGTAACAGAAGATAGTATGAGTTGGGAAGTATTTCTTCCTCTTCACTTTTTCTGAAAGAGTTTGTATAGGATTGGTATTATTTATTCTTAATTGTTAATATATAGTGGTAAGACATTTGGGTCTGGAAAGTTCATTGAGGGAAGGTTTTAAAGTACAAATTCAGTTACTTTAAGATGTATATGATTATCATGTTGTTTTTTTCTACTTTATTGGGTATTTGTGTATTTGAATGAAGTTGTCAGTTTCATCTACATTGCAGAATTTATAGCACAAAATTGTTTGTTATTCATGTATTTGTGTTTATTAATTATTCTTTTAACATCTATGGAATTCAGTTACTAACCTTTTATTGATTCTGATATAGTTGATTGTGCCTACTCTTTCCCCCTCATCTGTATAGCTAGATGTTTATCAAATGATTTTCTTAAAGATCTTCTCTACTGCTTTTCAGCTTTCCTCCCTCTCTCTCACCCTTCCTTCCTTCCTTCCTTCCTTTCTCCCTTCCCTCCTTTCTTCTTTTTTTTTTTTTTGGTGCAGGCTGGAATGAAGGTAAGTAGGCAAGCAGGCAGGAAGAGAGAGGAAGAAGATGCATTTTATTTTATTTTTATTTAGTTGTTCATCTTGGTTATTCTCTCCAGTCCCGGGGTGTGAACCTGGGTTTTGGGATGTATGTGAAATTTGCTCTACGAGAAGCAGTGAATTTAACCGCTACTTAACTAGGGTGCACCCCACTTGTCTGTTTTCTATTTCATCATTTTCCACTGTATACTTTATTATTACCTTTCTTCGGCTTATTTTGGGCTTATTTTGATTTTCTCTTTTGAGTTTCTAAGATAGAAGCTGAAGTTATTGATTTGGGATCTTTTTTCCCCATAGTATGGGTATTTAGTGCTGTGATTTTCTTCTAATGCTTTGCAACATCCCTCAGATTTTTATAGGTTATGTTTTAATTTTCATTCAGTTTAAATATTTTCTAATTTTCATATATGTATATATAATATGGGTTATTTTGAATTATCTTATTTACTTTCCAAATATCCAGAGATATTTCTGTTATTGGTTTCTAATTTAATTCCATTGTGATCAGGAAAAAACAAAACAAAACAACTGTATGTGACATGATACTTGGTATAAATACATGTGTGTGTGCATATAAAAAATTATTGAATCGTTTTAAATTTACTGTGACTGATTTTGTGTCTGAGAATATGATCTATCCTGGTAATTGTTCTTGTGTATGTGAAAAGAATGTGTATTCTGCTATACTTGGTAGATTGTTGATTAATGTTTGTTAGAGCATGTTGGTTGATAATGATTAAATTTTCTTTAGTCTTATGATATTTTTTGTTTTTTTTTATATCTATCATTGAAAACCCCAACTTGAATTTCAAATTTTTTCTATTCATACAATTCTCAGTTTTTACTTTATATGTTTCGAAGTTCTTTCACTGGATGCATAAACATTTAGGATTATTATTTTTTGACATAGTAATCCCTTTGCCATCATTAAATGGCCTTCTTTCCCGTGTTTATATTCTTTGTATTGAAATCTGTTTTGTCTGATAATATAGCCACTCCACCTTTTCTTCATTATGTTTAGCATTGTGCATCTTTCTACTTAACTATTTGTGTATTTTTAAAGTGTATTTTTCATTGGTATCCCATAACTGAGTCTTGATATATTATCCTATTTAAAAATATTTATCTTTTAATTGGGATCTTTGGATCATTTTCAATGATTACTGATTCAGTTAAATTTAAGCCTATCATTTGCTATTGGTTTTTGATTCATATTTTCAATTTGTATTTTGTTTCCTGCTTCTTCTGTTTCTGCTTTTTTGAAACTTAATTATGCTTTTTATCATTGTATTTTATTTATTTTGTTTTATTATTAGTTCTCTGTTTTGTATTTACTGATTGCTTTAGAGATTATGATAATCTTTAATTTACCACAGTTTACATTCATGTGGTATGTACCACTTCAAGTATAATGACTGTTAGAGTTTACTTCCATTTCCCAGTGCTCCACTAGCCTTTGTGCTATTGTTAGTACAGAGTTTTAAAATGTATTTTATAAATACCATATTATAATTTTTTGGTTAAATGTATTTTAATGGTATTTCAATAATAAGAATACCATGCAAATGGATATGTATATATCTATATATTGATTTACTATTTCTGGTATTCCTCTTTTCTTTGTGTAGTCATCCCTGTTTCATCTGGTATCATCTTCCTTCTTCCTGAAGGACTTCCTTTCACATTTCTTGTAGTGAGAATCTGCTGATGACCAATCATTTTACCTTTTATAGACTTAAAAGGACTCTATTTTGTCTTCCTTTTGATTTGGGGGCATATAATTCTAGGTAGCAGGTATTTTTCTTGTCTTTTAGTAATATTTTTAGTATTTTTTTTTTTTTTTTTTAGTATTTTAAAGATGTTGCTCTTCTGTCTTCTCACTTGCATTGTTTCTGATGAAAAAAGGATGTCATTCTTACATGTGATAATCTGTAAACACTGTGTCTATCTTCTGACTACTCTTAAATGTTTCCTTATATGCTGATTTTGAGAAAGTTGATTATGATGTGAGCCTTAGTGTAGTTTTAATATTTATTGTGCTTGAACTTAATTGAATTTCTTGGATATGTGAGTTCATAGTTTTCAAAAGATTTGAAAAAAAATGCATATTATTTTTCAAATACTTGTCCTTTTCCCTGTGCTTTCTTACCATGAAAAGATTTTGATTGAAATTGCTTCTTACTAACTGATACTCTGATAATTTAAAATCTTGAGTTTTCTTGAAAGGTTAGTAGTTTCTATTGCTCTATCTTTAAGGTCACTAAACTTTTCATCCATAATGTTTAATCCATAATCCCATTTAGTGCATTATTCATTTCACACATTATAGTTTCCTTTCTAGATGATTGATTGTGGCCTTTAACAAAAATAATTTCCATGTTTTTTTCTTAACTTTTAAATATTGAATACAGTTTAATAACTTTTTAATATTCTTTTCTGAAAAACATAATGTTTTCTTTAGTTATGGATCAGTTTTGATTGTTTGATTTTTTTTTCTCATCATGGATTCTAATTTCTTGCTTTTTCTCCCAGGACTAGTAATTTTCTTTATTAGATTCTAAGTTCTGTGGCTTTTATTATGTTGGGGGTTAGATATTTTTGTATTTTTATAAATACTACTATTTAAAGTAATACTGTTCTCTAATACAGTTACTTATAAAAAATTTGATCCTCTAAAGCCTTGCTTTTTAGATTTGTAATAGTAAATGAGCAGGTTTAGTTAAAAACTGGTTTCGACCACTGTTGACTGTTGACCATCTGACTATTCTACATCATGCCTGTGAATTATGAGAATGTGCAGTCTGGCGACTATGAAAAAACACAATTTTGGTCTAATCTGAGCCACAGGTACTATACCCTTTAATCCTTTGGGATACTTATTTCTCTGTCTTAGAGTAATTTCTTCACATTCCAGCACTGAACTTTATTTAGTGCGATACTTTAGGGAACCCTATGCGGATAGCTAATATTCTCTCATGTATCTCTCTGCTCTCCAGTCCTTTCTCTTGAGAACTCTAATTGCCTTGTTCTCCCCAGTTTAGAGAGTTGACTGGTCTCTAGTTGGTTTCCCCCTCCTCCTCTGTAACCTGGAATTTCTTTCATGACTCACCTCATTATTTCTAGTCTCTCAGTTATGTATTTTGTGGCTTGGGTCTAGTATCTTGAAAAACATTTTTTTGTGTATTTTGTCTTTTTAGGAGGTTGGAGGCTAAACCTGCTCTTTATTACCTTAATTTTGCAAAGCAGAAGACATTCTCACTTCTCTTTTGTAGTAAAAAATTTCCTTTTTTTTCCAGTAGACAAGATATAATTTACTCCTTATGCATTTGCTTGCTAAAGACATAAATTTCCTAAGTTAATCTCTTGAAATGTCTTCCTGATCAATTTTCCTAAGAAATAGCAAAACATCTTTTCTTGAAACCCTATTGATCACTTTAAGACCATAAAAATTTAATTGATAACTTTTGTTTTATTACACAATTTCCAATTAGACCTGTCAGCTTTCCTTTCACTACTTTTCTCTTTCATGACTTGATTGTAGTGCTAACAAAGAAGCCCTATACCTTCTGGCCAAGATGCCTCTGAAACAAGTTGTTTGGGGGCTGACTTGCCTAAAGATGGTTTCTTCCAGCTGTAATTTAAAGTGGTGAGTTGAAGAGAGACTAATTAATTTGATTTCTGATTTCTAGGAGAGGATGTCTCCCCAAGCACAGTGGAGAGTCAAGGCCAGCTGCCGCTAATCATCACAGGATTTGAGCTTCAAAAAAATGGAAATAGAAGGTTTTCATGGAGAGCCCTTAGATCCTTTTGCTTCCTTTTCAAGACTTACAAGAGCAATTTTTTTTCATTCTCAAGGCAGAATGGAATCATTATTCAGTCTTGTCCTAAGAGGTTAAGAATCGAGCTAAATACCCATTTAAAAATATTTCCTTTTCTTAACAAGTACATTCCTCAATGGATTTTGTAAGGATTACTGAGCTCTTGTTTTTGTTTTTCCTTTTTGTAAAATAGTCCAGATCAGACTTCTTAGAGGAAAGTAATTCAATAAAATACTTGTCTAAAGTGTGAGGTTTAAAAGATACCTGCTTAAGAAGGCTGGGCAATGGTAAAGGGAACGGAAATGACTTTTACATCAAGGCTTCTACAGACAAACATATCCATTCACTTTGTGGATGAAGACTTAACTGGTAAATCCATTACGTCTGCAAGGAAGGTTTGGGTCCTGAGCCAGTTTGCCTGAATTAAAATCCAGGTTCTTCCCCTTACTGGTTTAGAAATCTTGGCCAAGTTTTTCCTTGTATTTCTTTTCCCTCAACTGTAAGTCGGGGGTAGTGATAACACCTCTTTCATAGGTTTGATATGTGGATAATTCTAGTTAATATTTATAAAGCACTTAGAATAGTTCCTGCTACACAGAAAGTACTATATGAGTGTCGTATAAAATATGCATTTTAAAATGTATTTACTGGGAAATATAACCATTTGCTGACCTAAGAATCACCCTGTATTCAGAACTATTATTTTTTGCAAATGTTATGAAGGTTGAGCTCTAGTGGGAAACTTAATTCAAATATCTGCAAAAGTACTTGCAAAGTAAAGTCACTTGTATCCAACTGTAATAAATTAATTAAGCTTTTTTTTTTTTTTTCATAAAAAATGTATGGAGAGCTTCCTGGATATGGTGCTGGGAATTTAAAAATGAATAAGGCCTGAATTTCACTTAAGGAGCAATAGACCAGTAAACCATCATTCTAAAACAATGTGCAGATGCAGTAGCAAGAATGTTTCTAATGAGTAACAAATAAAAGTTTCTAATCTAGGGATTGGGGGATTAGGCTAGTGGTTCACTGAAGTTGGTGAATGTAAATAAATTAAACTGTGATGAGGTCAAGGGTGTTCCTGGCAGAGGGAAAGAAACAACATTGTGTTTCAGGGAACCAAGTCATTCATTTGTTCAGTGTTGTTGGAACTTAACAGAAGCAGGAGCTCTGCAGTTTGGGAAAAAGTACCTTTCTTTACTAATGGTTTTTACAAGTGATGTCTTTAGATGGGGCAATATTGTATTTAACAATAAAGGAACTAGGGTAGAGGCTGGTTCTGCAGGTTGGTCATATTCTGATATTTAACTCTAAGTTCTGGGACTGGACTCAGGCTCTAAAGGTCAAAACACAATTTGACTGCTTCTCTCACAGGTGAACTGAGTCTCAGGATTTTCATGTAATAATCAGACTCATAAGAAGCTGATTTTCAGCCAGATATCATGCTATGAATATTCACAAAACTCTAAATCTTGCATAATAGTCTATTGCCAATGCTCATGGTTCCTCCATTCGGCACCCTGCTGGTCAAATATAATATTTAAAAGGTCATAGATATTCTTAGGTAATATTTCCAACAAACTTTATTAATGGATTCCGCACTTTTTTATTCACGCTGCAAAGATCTCTACTTAATGATATATGTTCATTGAGTGTGAGATGAAGCATCTTTTTTCTGGAGACAAATGAACTACTTTATGGAACACTAGTTTTAGAATTTATGCAAGATTATGGATTTATTTTAACATATCCTCAGACTATTGGCTATTGTATTGCATATTATTATATTACTGATATAACATAATCAGCAATAACCTTTCTCTAACACTAAATCTATAATTATGCATATTGTGTTAAAGAAATATTGTGGTCTTCTTGATTGGATATTGGGATTTCTTGTTTTCTTGACAAATGAAATGATAAAATCTTTCCCATTTTAAGTTACTCCTGGTGTGTTGATACATCACTCATTTGTAGATTTTTGTTAAATTCAAATAATACTTTTGTTGTTGTTCGCCTTACCATTCAATGCAGAGATCTTTTGTTTTGGTAGCTGACCTTGACTACTTCTAACAATGAGTAGCCTTTGAATGTACTTCTTGGATCAGATAATGAAGGAACTGCTTAAACATGCATCTTTGGTAAATAGTGCTAGGGTTAAGGCTGAATGATAGCCACCGATAACCATGGGAGAGTTACTACACTTCATTTGAGTACTTTAGAAACAAGAGAAAATCTGAATATACCATTTCATTCTTCCTTAGGTTGTCATACAGTCCAAATTAATACCTTGAACTTTACAACAGCTTAAAAATCAGTCTTTTGCCATATAGACTCATTGACTATTTTCCATGTCTTTTGAATTTTGTCTTATATTTAATTAATAATCAATGATTTCCTGAGTCCAACAGTATAACATCTATTATGTGGTTCAATAAATTATCAGTAACAAAACAAAATTGAGGAGACAAGATTCAATGCATGAAAAAAAATCAAAAGTTTTTGGCAATTAAGTCAATACATTAAAGTTGTTTTACTGGAGAAGACAGTCACTGAATTCTAAAAAAAATTCCAGCAATGCTTTAAAACAGGTAAGGTTTAATGACTCAAAATTTGTGATGAGTCTTAGATAGTTTACTAATGAGGTGACACAGAAAATGTTTTAAAAAAGAATAACATGAGAAAAATCAGAGATGTGAATGAAGGTTGTGTGTGTTGTAAAGAGCAAACTATAATAAGAAGCATTGCTATTGCCTGGGAAAGGTGCTCTTGTTCTGAAATTAAATATCTATCTGTCCATGCATCCATCTATCTATACATATATATCCGTCTATCTGTATATGCATACATATATATGAATAAGTATAAATAACAACAATTTATAAAGTGCTTACATTGCTAAGTGTTTGACAGTGAGAATCTTATTGCAACCAAACCAAATTCTGTGAAACTCTTACCACTGCTTTTACAGATGAGGAAGCTGAAGGTTAGTGCCTAAGGTCAAATAGCAGTGAATAGTGGATCAAGATTGATACCTAGAAAGCTTGACTACTGAGTCTCAGCTACTTCTATATAAGACTCAGGCCATGTATTTCAGGGTCTTAATTATAAAAAATATGAATTCTGACTTGCCTTAATGTGAGAGGGCCTCTGAGCGGAAAAATGAAAGTGACTTCTAAGGAAGAGCATCTTTTCAGAGGTATACAGAGCGAATAGGGGTGAACCGATGAAATCAGTGGGGAGAAGAGGATGAAAGTAAGAACATGTTAGTAATAAAAAATCATGATTTCCTTTTCTCTCTCTGTCTAGATGTTTTGACTCTACTACTGACACATAATTTGGATAAGGTAAAAATTGCATAGCATGTTACTCTCCTCCCAACACCACTCATTTTTCCTGGAGCTCTCTGAATTAGCTGAAGGAAACAGACTAGATCCAGTTCATGAATACCTTAAGATATTTGGG
Source organism: Solenodon paradoxus (assembly GCA_004363575.1). Taxonomy (NCBI): domain Eukaryota; kingdom Metazoa; phylum Chordata; class Mammalia; order Eulipotyphla; family Solenodontidae; genus Solenodon; species Solenodon paradoxus. Next base: position 242,858 of record RJWH01000182.1, on the reverse strand, counting down.
TAATTTGGCAAGCTGGGAAGCAATTATCTTGTGAGCCAGGAAAGCAAATAAATAATCTCCTTGATATCTGGAGTGGGTATAACTTGTTGCTTGAAGATGCATCAAGCTCACCTTAATGTTTATTTAGCCTGACTCTAATTCAGGATGTGTCATCATGTTTTATGAATATATACCATGACCATTAACATGTTTCCTGTCTGTTAAGCACAAGGCATCTGACTTTCTGTCTCCTTCTTCCACTACTTGTAATTCGACTTTTAACAAAATCCCACTGCACCAGTGGTCATTTTGAATGACTCATGCCTTTAATTTCTCAAAAAGATTTCAATGTGCTTTGACATTTGTAGTTCCATAAATCAATAAACTAGAGAAATAAGTCCAAGTACAATAAAGTTTTCTTTTGACAGAAGCAGATAGAAATGGCTTATTAACTTCTAGTCTACTGAATAAAATTTTTTCTTTAAAAAGGAAAAAGAATAACTTGAGCATGTAGTCTTTCATTTAGGTGCTAAAATCTCTGAAATTTTCTGTAAGAACAACGAAACATGCTTGCTTTTCATATACACACACACATATTCAAAACATAAAACAATGAACAGTATTATTGCCAAGAACGATTTATTCATTTTTTGACCATATGGGATATAGTTATAATAACTGTTTTATGTATCTTTCATTTTTTATTGGATGTCAAATATGAATTTTAAATACTGAGTGCTGATATTTTTGTTTTCTTATAAATGTTTTTGAATCTTTCTCTGTTTTGTAGTTCAATTACTCAGAAATAGTTTGATCCTTTAAGGTATTCTACTCAAGCTTAGTTTAATGATAATAAGAGTAGCCTTTAAAAGTACAGCTAAGTGTTCCTCACTGCTGAGCCAGCACTCTTCTAATGCTCTACCTTTTGTGTTATGAATTTTTAAAATTTTCATTCTGATTGGTGGGAGTATAAACTATTTTCAGTTCTGTGTGAGCTTGAAGATTGTTCTGTGTTCTACTTACTTCTTTGTAGGGCTCTCTGCCTACTTCAGGATGGTCTTGTCAAACACAGGTGCCCAACACATGCAGCCAACTCATGGACAATTCTGCAGCTCTCCTCTATTTTTACAACTCTCTGCTATACAATATTTTGTCCTGCCAGATCTATTCACCTCTGCCTCCTCAAATTCTACCTATGTCTCCTAGCTCAGAAATATTGTCAGGCTCCTAACACTGTGGTCTGGAAAAATACTATTGGCAGTAAACTCGGGAAACTTTAGTGCTCAACTTGTTCATTTCCCATCTCACAGAAGCACTTTCTGTTCTGTCTGTTTTTCAATGTCCAAAAGTCATTCCAAATATTTAGACTGTTTATGAGTTGTTGAAGGATGGAAAGTAAATCTGGTCTTTGTTACTTATCTTGATTAGAAGTGGATGTTCAGTTATTGGAATTTTTGACATGTTAAAAGATAAAATAAAAATTTGAAATTTTTGGGGATTGCAGTGTTTTCTGATAAACTTCTTTTTATTTACAGTCAAATCTGGAATCATTTATTATGTTATAAATCCTTTGAGCAGAGCGTAGATATCTTCAGACCCTCATTATGACTCTTAGCAGAAAAAGTTAAATGTTCCATAATATATACATAGAAAATACTAATGACTCCAACAAAAAACTGCTAGAAACAATAAATGAATATAGTAAAGTGGCAGAATATGAATCAATTCACGAAAATCAGTGGTATTCCTTTATGCAAACAATTAGCTAGAGGGAAAAAAGAAAGAAATCCCATTCACAATAGCACCAAAAATGGTAAAATATCTGAGAATAAACTCACCATAGGAGGTGAAAGTCCTCTTATACTGAAAACAACAGACTATTTACTACTGAAATAGAAGAAAACAAAGAGCTGGAAGAATATTCCATGCTCATGGACTGGAAGAATTATCATAGTTAAAATGGACATCCTCTCCAAAACAATATTATTTTAATGCAATTACCATCAAAATTCCAGGGATGGTTTTTCAAAGAAATTAAGCAAAAAATACAGATGTTTGTATGGAGCCACAGAAGGCCTCAAATAAACAATGCTAACATAAAGAAAAAAAAAGAGCAGCAGAAGAATTATACTCCCTGACTTCAATCTATCCTACCGGGTGACTGTCATAAAAACAGTATGTTATTGGAACAAAAGCAGACATGCAGACCAGTAAATAAAATTGAGTCCAGAAATAAAACCACACCAATATGGAAAGTTAGTTAATCTATGGCAAAAAAAGCCATCTGCATACAATAAAGAAGAAAAGTCTATTCAACAAATGGTGCTGGGAAAAATTGGACAGGCACCCAAAAAGAAACTAGTTACTTATGCTATCATACAGCCATACACAAATTTTAACTCAAAATGGATCAACTACATGGACATAAGACTTGAAAGCATAAAATTCATGGAAGATAATACAGAAAAAAATGCTCCATGACATCAACCTCAAAGATGCCTTTGGAGAAGTGACTACTGCAGCAAAAAGAGCAAAGTAAAGCTAAATAATTGGGACTACATTAAACTAAAAAGCTTATGTATAGTGAGAGTTGCCACCACTAAAGCAAAAAAAGCACCTCACTGAATGGGAGAGGATATTTGCGCAACATACATCAGACAAGAGTTTAATCCCCCAAATATATAGTGTTCATATACCCCCCAACAAAAGTAAAGCAAATAATCCACTCAAAACATGGGTAGAAGAGCTGAAACGACAACTTTGTAGAGAAGACACAAAGATGACCTATAAACAAGAAGATTTCCAAATCATTCACCATCAGAGAAATGCAAATAATAACCACAATGCATCTACACCAGTGAAAATGGTCTATATAAAAAAGACTAAAATGCAAGTGTTAGAGAGGGTGTGGTGAAAAAAGGAACCCTTGTACACTGCTGATGAAAACGAATTAGTGTAAACTCTTTGGAAAACAGTATGGGCTTCTTCAATAAAACAAAGATAAATCTAATATTCTATCTAGAATCTCACTTTAGGTATATACACAGAGAATATAAAAACACTAATCAGAAAATACATCTGAAATCCAATATTCATAGTAGTGCAACTTAACAATAGACAAGACATGAAATAACCTACATGCCCATCAATAAATTGCTAGATAAAAAGTTGTGGGATATATATAAATGTATATATGTAAAATACAAACAGACTGAGGTGAAACCTCAGTATTCCAAAATGCATATAGTAATGCAAATAAAATAGTATTTTTAAAAAATTAAAAAATAATGTTTCAAAATTCTGTTGTCCTACTTGTCAAATATTTGTGAAGAGGAATAAGTTAAAAAAATAATTTTAAGACCTGCATAGGTAGAAGACTATTAACTACAGTGGACCACAAAAGTGATGATATATATGTACAAACATGTATACATTTTGTTTTAAGTAGTATTATGACTGATTGATACTAAAATGCTTGTGTGTAATGGATGTTATGATTAATTTTATTCTTGGTTAAATTAATATTTTGATGCATCTTTTTTATATTGTACTATGTTGAAAAATTGTCTAATATTTACTTGGTAAATAGAGACAATTCGGTGTAATTTAGTATTTCTCATGTAACTCTGATCTAGCAGTATTTCCAGGTCAAGGTTTTGAACACCAGCAATCACTTTTAACCAGTGTATTTAACTGGTGCTTACTTATGTATTGATTGGATAAAGATATTCAGCATCTAGGAGACTGGACACAGATATTTTTATGGGTGAAGCTTGGTGTAGTGTCAAAGAACAGTTCTAGGAGAGTCAGTAGGAAAAGTTCTGGCTAGTGGGGATTTGATAACTAAGAATAGAACAGAATGCAGATGGAGAGAATATTTGGCAATAAATAGAGGAATGTACCAGATCCAGGAATAATATGATTTGAGGGAGATTTGTATGCATGTAAGTAACATTGGCAGACACATGAAAATGAAAGTTTTAGTCTCAGAAGAAGATGGAATAGGAAGGGACAGGCAAAGTTCTGTTTTTCAGGGAACTAGGAGAATGAGAAAAGGGAAGCTAGATAAAGACAAAATTAAAAATATTTACTAGTATTATGAAGCTCCTTGATTAAGGAGGTACTTGTTATAGGTCTGAGGGTGTAGTTTCACTAAGGGTCTTGCCTAAGGCTGTGGAACTGACATCCTTATTTAAACAGGGCTCAAACCTAAATATGTAAATGACTTTAGATACCAGTGCAAGAGTCCTCCGAGGTAGTGAGCCAGGAAATTTGTTATAATTATGGAATATGTGCTGAATGTACCTTTCCATCAATTTAAATCAACTCAGCGAAACTCTACAAACACTGAAAGGATATTAAAATGATAACAGATATATCATACTGGGAATTAATCTTTCTGACCTAATCACAACAATCTTCCCTATTATCTCTCCTGCGTTTTCAGAATTGAAGTCCTTCAACTACATACTCCCGGGTATTTTTCTTTCTCTTGACACTTGTCACCTTGCCCTGATTACTCTTTTTGTTTGGATTGATCTTTCCAGCTATATTGGACCTCTCTTCATCACATGGCTTTGGATATTCACATTCTGATCCTTTTCATGTGGTAGATTTTATATGACGTCAAGTGTTCCGTGACACTGGCTGGTGTTCATCATTTAACTTCTTTATCAGCGTCTTTATCCTGTTCTGTCCTAGAAATGACTTGCTTGAATAAAAGTCCAATACGAATTTGGTCCAGTTCTATTGTCTTAAATTAAACATCTCTAGGGCTTTACCTAGCTGTAAAGATAAAATAAGACTCTGTCTCCACAGTTGGAAAGGTTGAAGTTTTAGGAAAAAGAACACAAAGGTAACATATAATTTCATTAAAATGTAGTGAATCCACAGTGACTTTGCTGAAAGGAGGGGGCCATTTAACAAAGACGGGGCTAGTTGGTCTCATCATTTGTTTCTTTTCCTAACAAGGTGCATAAAAATTCTCAGGTGATGAAATTTGATGATGCAATCATAATAAGTATAATAGTGGGCTTAAAGTATAGAAGCATTTACAAAATATTATAAGCAAACCATTTTCATCAGACTACTGTTGGGGTGTGATGAAAGCCTAGTTTCAGGAATTATAGACTTGTTTTTAGCTTTGGGCATAATTTCTAGTTCTACAATTTAGTGACTCTACTTATTCTCTGAACATTGGTGTCCTTATATGAGATTATAGAGAGCGATTACTATGAAATGTGTTAAGTTATCAATTTATTGCCTCTTAGTTCCAAATGCATCTTTTAATATATGTTCTCTGATAATGGAATCTCTTTAAGCATTTCTCCTTTAAATTGTTCTTGATGTTAACTTTTCTCAGTAAAGAGTGCTGGAATGACATTGGGCAGGAAGAGTTTTGCTGAAATGATTACTGTTGACTAGGAAGGTGAGTAGTGTGGGTGTGAGGATACTGGTAGAGTCTGCTCCAGTCACAGGTCCAGAACATGGTCCCTCTATGGTTTTCAGCTCCTTGAATCTGACTTTTCCTTTTTGTCTCTCCTATAAGGACACTTATTGGACTTAGGACCCTCTTAATTCATTCAAAATTATCTTCTCATCTCAAGATTCTTAATTACAACAGCAAAGACCCTTTTACCCAAATAAGGTAATATTCAGTTTCCAAGGATTTGCACACAGGCACACTTTATATGGCCACCATTCAGTCTACTATATTGTTTTATAGATTAATATTCCTAAGGTACCCTAATATATTACTCCATTAGCTAAGTTAATGAATTGAGAAATGTTTTTCATAGTTATTTATTCCATGGGCATATTACTTATCAAAGTGATTTGTTTAGGTTTTTTTGTTTTGTTTTATTGAGAAATAATTGACACACACCACTGTATAAATTTAAGATGTACAACATGATGATTTGCCTTACATATGTGTAAAATTATTACCGCAGTAGTTTAGGTTTTGTAATAACAGTCATGATATATGAACTTCACTTGGAAAACATTTAATCTTTTCACTATTATACATTATAACCAGTTCTTTAATGTTTGTGCAGAATGATCCTGATGCAAACTCATGTATAGGGACAACTGGTAATGACAGGATGTAATATTTATAATATTTTCCCTACACAGTAAGGCAGGTGCTTTATTTCACTAATAAAATGAAGCTAGTTAAGCTTTAGAGAATATACCTGAATCTCTAAGAGCTTGCATGAGCTATTAGAATGTCTGGGAAGAATTGTGGTTCAGAATCATACTTTTTGTTGGCCACATCCTATAGAGATGTAAGCAAAAATTTTCTTCAGAGGTTCAAACAAAACCAGTATTTCTCTGTATTAAAATGACATACTATAGAAATTTTCTTCCTATTTTAAATAGCTTTTCCCCTTTTCCTTCCTCTATATCACTGCATGTTAATCCCATTTAGGTAAAAAAATTTTAATATTAGATGAGGTTTATTCTGAGCATAATAATAGGAATTATTTGAACAGTAGGAATATATGTTGTAAAAGAGAGATAAGGACATTTTTCTCAAATAGGTAAGTTTCTTAAAAATATGAATTTGATTCAGATATCTCTATTACTATTAATTAATTCTAGACTGTAGACAATTTGGGAATGCAAGGAAACTTTCTCTTCCTTTCACCCAAAGTGTAAACAATGCCATGAAATTCTACTTCTGATAGGTCTTTGTATTCTCTTTCTTACTGGTACTGGTAGTAATGAAGGGATATGATTTAAATATTTATTGTTGCTGATCTTTCCTCTGTGTCTGGGAACCTGGAAGGCTTCTTTATCCTGATACTTTTCAAAGCACAACTTATGAATATATTTTCAGGATGATGAGAGAGGGACAGATCAGAAAATTGAGAGTCTTTGACTTGACTGACATTTCTGTTTATGTTTTTGAGTTCTCAACTCTCAATCCCTTGCGTTTCCTATTTCCCCCACCCCACATCCTTATCCTTCTCTTATTCTATCCTCACTATATCCCTTTCACAGTATCTCTTTAATTGTACATTAGGCAAGTCTAGATATTCATTCATTCAACAAGTATTTATTGGGCTTAACTATGTGCTTTACACTGTGCTGATGCCAGATATAGAGTAATGAGTAACAAAATGGAGATGGTAATCTAGCAGGAAAATTAGATCTTGAAGTAATAGTTTCATGTTTCATAAGGTCGAAGAGTTTTTCACCAGAAATCCAGAGAGCTCTTCCTTATAGGGGAATATTCTCAATAAGGTAGAACAGATTCCACACTGAAGTGTGAGCATTGGACAAGGGAGTTTCTGAAGTAAGAGTGGTGATGTGGAAGGGCAGAGCTGAAGAGGGAACACACAGTAGTAAAAGGCAGGAGAAAGGAGAAAGACTTTTTATCTCTGCCTTAAGTGAGAAGTTTCAAATGGAGAAAAATATCTAAAGTGATTTTTTTTTTGAAAAGCTTTCTTCATGAACCTTTATATAAAATCCTGAGGCTTTTGTGGTAAAACAAACAAAAGTTATTGTTTTAAAAATTATTCTTCAGGATTTCCATAGTGGGATTTGTAATTATTTTTGCTTTTCTGGGTAACAAAATGAGATGAATGCTATGGATGAGAAAAATACAGAAGAAAAGACTAGCCCCTAAATGGTAGGGTAAGGAGGCTGCCTCCTTCTCTCCTCACTCCCACATAAACTTATCTTTTTCTTCTGACAAGTTAATGTGCATAATTTTGTTATGCAAGCTAAATTATTATTATACTAGATAGTCTTTTATAAATATAAGATGCATTGTAACATTCTCATGATAATCATAAAGGAAAAAAAATAGACAAAAATAATAAAGACAATAAAAAATAACTATCAAAAATCAATTCCTAAAGAAAGGTAGTAAGAGAGGAAGAACTAAACAAAATAATGACAAAATAATCAGAAGACAATACTGTTATCAATAATTACTCTAAATATAAGTGGTTTATAAGTGGCTTAAATTCTCTGATTAAAAAGTCATAGAGTGACTAAATAGATTAGAGAAAGAAACACCAATATATGTTAACTAAAAGAGACTAACTTAAACTTTAAGGACACTGTAAGTACAGACTGAAGGTAAAGTCAGAAAAAAATATCTGTACAAATATAAACCAAAGGAGAGTAGAAATGGTTATACTTAGACAAAATGGGCTTCATCACAACTATAATAAGACATAAAGATGGTCATTACCTATAATAATGAAAGGGTCACTCCATAAAGAGGATAGTATGCCGGTTGTAAATACAGATGCACACAATATTGGAATTTTGGAGTGCCTAGATATATTAAATAATTAGTACCCAATCTACAGGCAGAAATAGCAATGCAGTGATAGTAGATAACATCAATATATCACTTTCAACATTGGGTAAATCATATAGACAGAAAATTAGTAAGAAGGTATTAGCTTTGAACTATACTTTATAACAGACATATATAGAATATTCCATCCAACAGCAGCAGAGTACACATTCTTGAGTATGCATGGAATGCTCTCAGTATAGATTACATGTTAGGTTACAAAACAAATTTTAACACATTTTTAAAAAAATCACTGACTCACACTGAAATCATATCAAGTATCCTAATCTCAATGGTATAGAATTAGAAATCAATATTTAGTATTAAAGTTGGGAAATTCACAAATATGTAGAAATTTGACATCATGCTTCTGAACAACTGATGATCAAAGAAGAAACCAAAGAAAATTAGAAAAAATATCTTGTGATAAATGAAAATAGAAATAACTTCTGGTGTGTAATTTAGATAGTTCTAAGAAGGAAATTTAGATCAATAAATGACTACATAAAAAAATAAATGTCTCAAATAGTTTCTGTTTACATGAACTAGAAAAGAATAAACAGCACAAAGTTAGTAAAAGTTAGGAAATAATGAAGATTAGAGCAAAAATAAATGAAACAGACATGTGAAGGGCAATAGAAGCAATACAAATAAGAGGTTTTTTTTTTAAGTTAAGCAAAATGGACAAAACTTTAACTAGACTAAAATAAACGGCTCAAATACAAGTATAAATGAAAGACAGACATTACCACTGATACCACAGAAATACCAAAACTTATTAAGAGGCTACTATGAAAAATTATACAACAAAAATTAGGCTACTTAGAAGAAATGTATGAATACTAGAAACATAAAACTTACCAAAACTGAATTATGAAGTAATAGACATATAGATATCAGAGGTTAAATCAGAAACCACAGATCTGTCGTCAAATAGAAGCCCAGGAATGGATGACTTCATTGATTAATTCTACCAAATATTAAAAATAAATTGCTTCTTATCCTTCTCAATTTCTTCCAAAAAATCAAAAAGGAAGGAACTAAACCTGACACTGACATCCATTATGGATGCTAAAGAAAAAAAAAAGAAAATTACAATCCAGTATCCCTGATAAACATAAATGTAAATATCCTCAGCAAAATTCTAGCAAACCAAATTTAAGAGCACACTGAAAGTCTCATAAATCATAATCAAGTGGATTTATCCCTGTATGCAAAGATGTTACAATATATGAAAATAAATAATTATGATAAACCATATAAATAAGATAAAGGCTAAAATTCATATAAGCATATTAATATGTACAGAAAAATCATTTGACAGAATGTAACATTCAGGATGAACTTGTAAAAAATGAGGTATAGAAGGAATATATATGTATAATATATATATAATGACCATACATGACAAACTCATAGCTAACATCATACTCAGTGGTGAAGAGTTAATAGTATTTTCACTAAGACCAGAAATAAGACAAAGATACACTCTCACTACTTCCATTCAGCATAGTACTGGTAGTCTGTCTACAACAATTAGTAAATAAAAAGAAACAAAAAGCACTCCAGTTAGAAAGAAGAAGAAAAATTATCTTTGCTTGCAGAAGATGTAATCTTTTGTATAGACAATCTGAAAATTTTCATGCCAAATGTTATAATTGACAAGCAAATTCAGTAAACTCATAGGATATAAAATTAAGTAACAAATCAGTTGCATTTTTATACACAATGAAATATCTAAAAGAAATTAAGAAAGAAATAATCTATGATAACATCAAAGACAATAAAATACTTAGGAATAAATGCAATTAAATAGATGAAAGACCTGTACACTGAGAACTCTAGACATTGATGAAGGAAACTGCAGAGGACATAAATAAATGGAAAGCTCTCCCATATTTTTGGACTGGAAGAATTATTATTGTTAAAATGTACATAATACCCAAAGCTATTTAGAGATTGAATGCACTTGCAGTCAAAATTCAAATGGCAATTTTTTTCCCACAAAAATAGAACAACTTATCCTAAAAAAAGCTGTCCTATCTCCTCTCCTCTCCTCCCTTACCCTCCCCTCCCTTCCCCTTTCCTCTCCTCTCTTCTTCTCTTCTCCCCTTTCCGCTCCTCTCTTCCTCTTCTCTCCCCTCCCCTCTCATGTCCCCTCTCCCCTCCTCTCCCTTCCCCTCCTCCCCTCTCCTCCCCTCTTTTGTGTGGAACTACAAAGACCCTAAATAGTTAAAAAAAACCTTGAGAAAGATGAATAAATCTGTAAATATCACACTTTCTGATCTCAAGCTATACTACAAAAGTATACTAATCGAAGCAGCATATTACTGGCACAAAACCAATTCATACCAGCCAATTAATCTTTGTCAAGTTCACCAAGAACTCACAGATAAACAAGATCTTGTCTCTTCAATAAATGGTAAGCTTGTATCCAAATGCAAAAGAATGAAAGTGGGCCTTCATCTTATACCACTCATAAAAATTAACTTAAAATGAATTAAAGATGTAAGCATATGACCTGAATCTTACTTCTAGAAGAAAAAATAGGAATGAAGCACATTGATGTTTGTTTTAGCAATGATTTCTTGGATAGACATCAAAAGCACAAGCAACAAATTGACAAGTGACACACATCAAATTGATGTCAAACCATAATGAGATTTCACTTTACATGTGTTAGGATAACTTTTATCAAGAAGACAAGAGATAACAAATGTTGGTAAAGATGAAAGGGAAGCATTTACTTACTGTTGGTAGGAATGTAAATTGGTGCTGCTACTATGGAACACAATGGAGGTTCCTCAAAAAATTAAAAAATGGAACTACCATATGATTCAGCCATTCCACTCCTGGGTATATACCAAAAGACAACGACATCAATATCTTGAAGAGAGATTTGCACTCCCATGTTTATTAGAGTATTATTCACAATTGCCAAGATATGAAATAATCTCAGTGTCCTTTGTTGAAAGTACACACACACACAACACACACACTTCAGCTATAAAAAAGGAGGCAATCCTGCCTTTTGTAACAGCATGGATAAATCTGGATGGCACTATGCAAAGTGAAATGAAAAAAACACAAAGAGGAATATTGTATGATATCAATTGTAGGTGGAAGCTATTTTTTAAAAGAACAATTTCATAGAAATAGAGTAGAATGTTGTTTTTCAGGGATGAGAGAGGGAATTGAGATTTAGTTCAAAGCTATAAACTATTAAGTTATAAGAAAAGCAACTTTTGAAGAATCTAGTGTACTCCATGGTGGCTATAGAATAATAGAGTATTGCATAGTTGGGAGTTGCTGAGAGTAGATATGAAGCATTCTCAATATGCACACCAAAAAGAATTAACAATGTGAGGCAATGGATGTGTTATTTTGATCTTAGTAATTGCATTACAGTAGGTATGTATATCGATTTATCACTGTGCAATTTAAATATATATATAATTATATTTGTCAATTATTCCTCTAACATTTGGATAAAAATAAAGGTGCATAAAATGTTAAAGCTGGTTATCTTTACAGTGGGATGAATTTACATAATCAGAGATGAAAAGTATGTTTAAAGATTTTCATTACATAATATTATTAATAATAATGAGAAATAAGAAAGTCCTAAACATAGGGGATTAGTCTAATAAATTGTGAGATATCTATATAATTGTTTTAAAGTGTTTAGATTGTGGAAGTATTTACTATAAAAGTTTAAAAATGTTTAGAGCAGTACATATAATTGCATGTGTTATGTATTATTGCAATATATTTATAAAAATGTTGACATTCAGTAAGTGTTAAAGTGAAAGGGAATATAATAAAATTTAAATCTCTGGAGCATGTTAAATTAGGAATATTTTCTTTCTTATGTAATTGAGATAATATTGGTTTACAGCACTGTATAATTTTCAAGAGTACAACTTCACAACTCAGCTCCCATCACTATGTCTATTTACCATCCACCACCATCCAGTCAACCACCTTTACCCATTTCACTCATATCCGACTCCATTCTCCTGGGGGAGAATTCTGTTGTCACAATCTGAGGGTTGGTTTTTTTTTTGTAGTTTTCCATTTGCTTTGTTTCTTCTTTCTTACACATGAGTAAAATCTCATGGTATTTGTCTTTCTCTTTCTTCCTTATTTCACTCAATATAATCCCCTCAAGATCCATCGATGTTGTCACAAATGTCAGAATTCACCTTTAAAAAAATGTATAGCTGATGAGTATTCTGTTATGTATTTATGCCACATCTTCTTTATCCATTCATTTATCAGTGGATACTTAGGTTGTGTTCGTATCTTGGCTATTGAGAATGGTGCAGCAAAGAACGCAGGGTGCACATATCTTTTTGAATCAGTGTTTTATATTCTTTATTATAGATATATTGGAATCAGTGTTTTATAACCCATTTGTGGAATTTATGGGTTATATGGCAGTTCTATTAAAAAAATTTTTTGGCAGGACCGGTATATTGTTTTACCATAGTGGCTGTACCAGTTTACATTTACACAACAGTGCACCCTTTTCTGCCAGTCCTCACCAGTACTTATTATTAGTTTCTCTTATCTTTTTGCTATAGCCATTCTAACAGGTGTTAGGTGCAAAATCATTGTGGTTCTGATTTGTATTTCCCAATGATAAGTGAGTAAGAATAACTTTAATTTGTGTATTGATTATCTAGATGTCGTCTTTGGTGAAATGCCTATTTAGTTTCTCTTCCCATTTTTTAATTGGACTGTATATATGTTTTTATTGTGTTGAGTTGTATAAGTTTTTATATATTTGGATAAGAGTTCCTTTTCTGATATATGGTTTGCAAATATCTTCTCCCATTTACTAGGATGTTTTTTCATTTTAACATTTTTCTCACTATTCGGAAACTTTAATTTAAAAATTTAATTTGATTTTTTATTTATCCAATAGATCTCTAAGTAAAGATTTATTAGTTTGTTTTTACTAATGCTTCATTTGTTTGTAGTACTATTTAAGTTCCAGGAGAATAAATTCATACCTCTGCCACTATATATATAGAACCACACCATATTGGAGTTCTAGTACTATTAACCTGTCCCCTTTTTATCTCTTCTACCATGGTTTCCCTTCCCTTTCCTGTTCTAGTAACCACAGTCTTGATGTTAGAACCTAAGAAACTTTTTAAGTAGTTCATTAATTTTGTTTCTTTATAATCCACACATGGGGAAAACCATATATGAGTATGCTATGAGTAAAAAAACACTTTTGTTTTGATATAGCCCCATTTGTTTATCATTGTTTTTGTTTTCCTTACTATTGGAGATAAATCCATAGTGACATCAATAATACCATTATCAGTGAATTTATTACATGTTTCCTTCTAGTGTGTTTTTTCTATGTATTTTATGGTTTCAGATCTTATATTCAAGTCTTCAATCCATTTTGAATTGAATTTTGTGTATTAGATTAGTAGTCTAGTTTCATTCTTTTGCATGTGACTATCCATTTTTACTGACACCACTCTTTGGAGAGACTATACTTGCTTTATTGTATTCTCTTGTATTTTATGTCATAAATAACTTGCCCACATATATGCAGGCTTATGTCTGGGCTTTTAATTCTATTCCATTGATCTCCATACCTGCTGTTTATTCCAATATCATACTGTTTTTATTTCTGTAGTTTTGTTGTATAGTTTGAAATCAGGGAGCACAATACCTCCGTTTTGTCCCTCCACCTCCTTAGGACTGCTTTGACAATTTAATGTCTTTGTGGTTCTATACACTTTTTGTGAAGAATGTCATTGGGATTTAAGAGAGATTGCATTTGATCTATATATTGTTTTAGATAAAATGGCCATTTTAACTGTTGATTCTTCTGATCTAGGAATGTGGAGTGTCTTTCAATTTCTTTGCGACATCCTCAATTTCTTTCAGCAGTTTTTATACTTTTCAATTGGATAAATGTTAGATGTTTTCTTTTTTATGTGATTATAAGAGGTATTGTTTATCTTATTTCTCTTTCAGCTAGTTCATTGCTTGTTTATAGAAACACAAGATTTTTGTAGATTTTGTAGTCTGCAGCTTTGCTATAGTAATTTATTACTTCTAACAATTTTCGTGTAGGCTTTAGTGCTTTCTGTGTATAATATTATGTCATCTGCATGTAGCGACAGTTTTATTTCTTTCTTTCCAATTGTATCACTTTTATTTTTCTTCCTTGCCTAGTTGCTCTAGTTCCAATACTAAAATAATGGTTCAATAGTGGTGAGAGTCCGCATCCTTGACTTGTTTCTGATATTTCAGGAAAATCCTTCAGTTTTTTACCATTTAGAATGATGTTGCTATGTTACTGTTACTATGATGTTGAAATTTATTCCTTCTTTACTCAATAAATTGTGAGATTTTGTTTTTAAAGGAGATGTTCAAGCAGGAATGAAAGCAAGTAGTCAGGCAGACATGAAGAGAGAGGAGAAAGAAGCATTTTTTAAATTTAGTTGTTCACACTGGTGTTTCTCCCCAGACGTAGATTAAAATCCAGATGTAAGTGGCCTGCACTCATTTTGGTGGTGAATGAGCTAACCACTACTCCAACAGGGCACATCTATAGTGTGAGTTTTTAAATCATAAACAGATGTTTGATCTTTTCAAATGCTTTTTCTCATCAATTTAAATGATATATGATTTTTATTTTTTATTTTGTTCATGTGATGTGTCATATTGATGAATTTGTATCTGTTGAACCATCCTTGCATTACAAAAATAAATCTCACTTAATCATAATGTATGGTCTTTTAAATGTATTGTTGAGTTGTATTTTCTAATATTTTGTTTAGAATTTTTGCTTTTGTGTTCATCAGAGATATTGGGCTTTGGCACACTTCATGGCACACTCATGGGTGGAATAAGTTCCCTGGAGATATCAGACCCTACTTGCTGCCTGTGAGGTGTGCTCCATTTGATAACTGGCTGTATTGATATGGGTAGTGATACATGAGGTCAAATAGCCTGTCTTAGCTAGCTATGGCAAAGGAGGGCAAAAGTAAACTGCCAGTGGTGAAGTTGTTCAGGCAGCCAGGCCCTGTGTAGCCTGCTTGCTAGGGGCAGGAGGTGGCTCACAGGAGTGAGGGACTTTATTTTCCAAGGTTGAGTCAGTCCTCTTACTTGCTGTCATTTGGCTCTCAGCTACATGTGGCTCCTTTGTATTGGTGGATGGAATTGTCATGAAGGGTTAGCCTCAGGGTCTACTAAGTTGAAGGGTGGGTTCCAAGATGATGCCCAGCAGCACTAATATTAGCGAGGTAGTGAGAAGCTGTCAGGATGGTGCTTTCCAGTGATTCTGAGCTGGTATTACTAAGTTTCTTATTTCATAGATAGATGCTATATGGATGAATAAATAAAATTCCTACAACTATAGGTTGAGTACTTTTTACACCTGTGTTACTGAGTTGGGTCAGTGCTAGTGAGTCTACATGTGAGCCCTATAAAGGCTTGTTCTTAACCTGTAATTTTTCTCAGCTTTCCTGTTCTTATTTCCCCATGGCCCTCAATTCAGGGTTCCCAGGGATCCTCTGCAGTGTTGGATCTAAGGATTAGGATGCTGGACACAAACCTCTCAGAACTACCTAGGGAGAAATTCTACACCACGTTGATCTTTGCCTGATTACACCTTGTTGTCTCCAGGGTGGGATTTCTTTCTAAGCAAGAAAATCTGTCTCTCCTAATTCTCTAGGTGCTGCTTTTTGATCCTTTATGTAAACTCTATTTCTCCAGAGTTCAGGTCTATTTCTGGGTTTATTTTTTTTATATTGCTATATTCATTTTAGGATATTGAAATCACACCTCAGTCTGTGAGTATTTCACACTATATCCAAATGAGAGTTCAAGTGCACTTTAACACTATCTTCTTCCCTCCCCCTTTTTATTCCTGTGGGTAGTCTTACATCCTATGAATTTTGTTGAGATTTGTCTATTTGTTTATTTTGTTTCTTTATATTCCACATATAAATGAAACTATCATGGGAATTTCTTTTTTATTTCTGGTTTATTTTTGTTTAGCATGATTTTCTCCAGTTCTATCCAGGTTTTGCTAAGGGCACAATTTCATATTTTTTAAATAGCTGCATAGAATTCCACTGAGTATATATACCAGGGCTTTTTAAAATCTAGTCCTCAGTTGATGGGCATTTAGGTTTTTTCTATGTCTTTTCTAATGTGAATGGTGCAGTTTATGAACATTAGGATGCAATATTTATTCTGATTAGTGTTTTTCTGTTTTTTAGGTGTATGTCTGGAAGTGGGATTGTTGGACAGAATGATAGATTCATTTTTTTTGAGGAATATCCATACTATTTTCTAAAGAGATTATGCTAATTTACATTCCCACAAACAGTGCAGGAGGGTTCCTTTTTCTCTACAACATTTCTAAAATTTGTTGTTCCTAGTTTGTTTTTTTGATAGAAGCCATTCTAACTGATGTGAGGTAACATTTTATTGTGGTTTTTGTTTTCATTCCTCTTATGGTGAGTAATATATTTCTTTCATGTATGTTGGCAATCTCTGTGTGTCTCTAGAAAAGTGTGTATTAACTGTAGTTTCCATTTTTTGAGTGGGTTATTTTATTGATGTGTATGACTCTTATATAAGATTAACCTCATGTCTCATATATGTTGTATGAATAGCTACTCCAATTCAGTGGGTTTGTTTTCATGTGGATTCTTTCTCTGTACAGAAGCTTTTAGTTTGATATAGTTCCAATTATAGTTTTTTTTCTTTAGGTGACACTTCCTCCTAAATATCTTTGAAGTTGATATCATGGAGGATTTTTTCTATACTATCTTCCATGTTTTTTATGGTTTTAGGTCTTAATGTCTGTCTTTGATCCATTTTGATTCATTTTTGTCTATGGCATTAATACAAATTTTAGTTTCATTTATGCAGGTGTCTGTCCAGTTTTCTCATACCATTTATTTAATAAACTTTCCTTCCTACACTTCATACTCTTGCCTCCTTTGATTGCATTCTACTGATCTATATGTCTGTTTTGTTATAATAGCATCCTGTGTATAGTTTGAAGTCAGGGAGTATGATTCCTCTGCTGTTCTATTTTTCTGTGGATACTTTTGACTATATGTTCTTCCATCTCTTTGTATTTTCTTTTGCTTCTATAGTTTTCAATGTAGAGATCTGTCATCTCCTTTTTTAAATGTATTCTCAGATATTTTATTATTTTTGGTGATATCGTGTATGAGATTTCCTTATTAATTTCTTTTTTTTATTAGTTCATTGCTTACATATAGAAATGCTACTGATTTTGTGTATTAATTTTATATCTGATACTATTATATATTCATTTATTATCTAGCAGTTTTTTGTGAAGTCTAAGATTCTCTAGTTATAATAAGTCATATGAAAATAATGATAGTTTAATTTTGTCTTTTCTTGCTGGATTGATTTTATGTAATTTTTGTCTTACTGTTCTGGCCATAACTTCCAAAACTATGTTAACTAAAAAAGATGAGAGTGGACATCCTTGTTTTACTCCAGATCTTAGGGGAAAGATTTTAATTATTATTCTTTTTTTTTGCCATTGAGTATGATGTTTGTTTTGGGTTTGTGATATTGCTTTTATAACATTAAGGCATGTGCTCTCTGTTTCTTTTTTGATGAGAATTTTCATTATGAACGAGTGCTGATCTTTGTCAAGTACTTACTTTTGTATCTAATACTATATATAAAACGTTGTTGTGTGTTACATTGATTTTCATATGTTGACCTATACTTGCATTCCTATAATAAACCCCATTTGGTCTTTATGTATAATTTTTTTAATGTACTGTTGAACTCAGTTTGCCAAGATTTTGTTGAATAGCTTTTTATCTATATTCATAGTTAATGGTATATAATTTCATTTTTTGGTGCTGTCTCTAATTTTTGGAGTCAGAGTAATGTTAGCCTCATAGACTATATTTGGGTGTTTTCCATCCTCTTTGGTTTTGTGGAAGACTTTAATGCGGATGGGGATTGATTGTTTCTTGAATGTTTGGTAGAATTCACTAGTGAATCTCTCTCGTCCTGGTCTCCTGTTTTGTTGGAGACTTCTGATTACATTTACATTTCTGAATTTGTGATTGGTCTTCTCAAGTTATCTATATCTTTACTGTTCACTTTTGGCAGGCTGTAGTATTCTTAAAATCTGTCCATTTTTTCATCACTGACAATTATATTGGCATGTTTGCTCATAATAGTCTCTCATGATTCTTTGTATTTCTGTGATGTCTGTGGTAACCTCATCTCTTTCATCTGATTCTTGTTACTAGGGTATTCTCTCTTTTTTTCTTCATGAATCTGACTAAAGATGTGTTAATTTTTATTTTTCAAAGAATAGTTCTTGGTTTTATTGATCTTTTATATGACCTTTTTATTTTCAATTTCATTTATTTCTGATCTAATTTTAATTAATTCTTTTTATACTTATTTTCGTTTCTTGATTCTTCTTTTTCTATTTCCTTCAGCTGTGTGGCTAGAAATTTAATTCAGGATGTTTCTTTTTTCAGTGTGATTTTATCACTATAAACTTTCCTCTTAGAACTGCTTTTGCTGCATCTCACATACTCTGGTAGCCTATCTCTTCATTTTTGTTTGTTTCCAGATAATTCTTAATTTTGTCCTTAATTCCTCAGTGACCCAGGAGTTATTCAGAAGCATGTTGTTTCATCTTCACACATTTATTGTTCTTCCAGTTTTGTTTTTCTGATTTATTTCTAGTTTTATCTCCTTGTGGTGAGAGATGTTTTCTGTAACTTTAATCTTCAGATTTACTGAGACTTATTTTGTATCCCTGGTTGTGATCTGTCTTTGAGAACTTTCCATGTGTCATTAAGAATGCATAACATTCTTTGTATGTGTCTGTTGAGTTTATGTGATTTATTGTTCCATTTAGGACCTTTATTTCTTTACTGATTTTCTAATAAATGATCTATTGCTATAAGTATTGATGTACCCTACTAATATTGTGTAACTATCAATATTTTCCTTTAGCTCTGTCAAAATTTGTTTTATATATTTAGGTGGTCTGGCACTGGATGCATGTATATTGTCATTATTTCTT
Source organism: Solenodon paradoxus (assembly GCA_004363575.1). Classification (NCBI taxonomy): domain Eukaryota; kingdom Metazoa; phylum Chordata; class Mammalia; order Eulipotyphla; family Solenodontidae; genus Solenodon; species Solenodon paradoxus. Next base: position 223,473 of record RJWH01000182.1, on the reverse strand, counting down.
CTTGATGGACTGCTTCTTTGACCAGAATGTAGTATCCATCCTGGCATTGTGTTATATCTACACTTTTTAGGTGAAAGTTTATTGTGTTGAGATCTGTGTCACACTTCCTGATTTCTTTTCATCCACATTGCTTTGATATATTTTCAATAGCTCTTCACTTTTAATCTATGTTTATCTTTGATGAGTTTCTCGTAGGTATTATATCAGTGGGTTCTGTTTTTTTGATCCAGCCAGTCACTCCTTGTTTTTTGATTTGTCAGTTCATTCCATTCACATTTAGGATGATAATTGATATATGGCACTCTATTACTGTCATTTGAGACTTCGTTTTCTGTCTCTCTGTTGGTTCTTTTCCCATTTTTTGTTTGCTCTTTCCTTTGGATGTTTTCTGGTGTTGTACCTCTGGCTTTTGTCTTCTTCCCAGCTATGTATCTCTTTAACATTGGGATTTTTGTTTACTATATGAATTGTCTCTAACTTTACCATTCTATGATAATCTCTTATATAATGATGTCATATCATACTTATATGCCTATACAGATTCCATTTTTTCTTTTTTCCTGTTAGTGTTTTTTGTTGTTCTTGTTCTCTCCTATTGATCCTGTCTTTGTATCTTATACTGTTTTTCTGTTTATCACCATTTTGAGGGTTTGGTTTGGTTTGTTATCATTTTTCCTGTTGTAGAACTCCTTTCCTGAAAGACAGTCTTGGTGATGGAAAAACCCATTAACTTTTTCTTATCATTGAAGAGATTTATTTCTCTATCATATTTTAATGATAATTTTTCAGAGTTGAGTGTTCTCAGCTCATATTTTTTGCTTTTTAGTATTTTGAGTATATTATGTCACTCTCTATGCGTCTATAGGGTTTTTACTGAAAAGTCTGATAATAGTCTGATGAACATATCTCTGTAGGTTGTCTTTTCTCTATCAGCCTTAAATAATTTTTCATTATAATTAAATTTTGCTAATTTTACTAAATGTGTCTTGGTGTAGGTCATTTTACATTTAGAAATTTTAGTGCTTTATTGGTCTCTTGAACCTCCCTCCATGGTTATTTTTTGTTGCAAGTGTGGGAAATGATTCACTATTCTTTAAATACATTTTCTACCCTTCCACTCCTCTCCTTCTGTGAACCCTGATGTGGGACAGCATAGCTTAAAATATCTATAGGGTAATTGTAGATGTGTGAGTAGAAAACTAACTGGCAAAACCTGAAAAAGACCCCAGGGGGATCTCAACTTAGCAACCTGCATCTAGGACACACCCCTAGGTACTTGAACCATTTTACTCCAGGTAACCTGGACACACCCAAAGTCCCTAACACTCATATATATATTATACATATAATATATATATATATGTATGTATATTCCATTTTGCCTATGTGAGAGGCAGGCAGTTTAGGTCACATGCACGCACACGTGTGCATTCTCGTGATGTAGCCTTTTCAGTCCCGCATGGCACCTCAACTGTCTGTTTCTGCTTTTAATAAACTTGCTGTGTGTTCCTGGCCAAGCAGCTTTCTCCACGAATTCTTTCTGCATGAACCCAGTGTCTCATCAGCATGTCTCAGCTACCTTCCTCTGCATCAACACCTATCATACTTATGCTGTTCTTCACATGGTATTTGGTACTTCTCACAGTGTTTCTTCCTTTTCCTCCATTTTGTTTCTCTCTTCTTTTCCATCAGGATGTCCTCTGTGTTTTTATCGTCTATTTCAGACATTTATTATTCTGCAAGATTGAGCTGTTTATGGAGATTTCCATGTTTATCTTCAGTTCATTTGTATTTTTCTTATCTAGCAGTTCTTCATAGGCTCAATTTCTTTGGTGAAGCAGTCTTTTTGATAAATCACTTCTTTTATGAGGTCTTCTATATGCCTTTGAATAGTTTATTCTGCCTTCTGCAGATAATTCAGGGTTTTTTTTTTTTTTTTTTTTTTTTTTTTTTTTTTTTTTTTTTTTTTTTTTTTTTTTTTTTTTTTTTTTTTTTTTTTTTTTTTTTTTTTTTTTTTTTTTTTTTTTTTTTTTTTTTTTTTTTTTTTTTTTTTTTTTTTTTTTTTT
>RJWH01000182.1:0-221307 GCA_004363575.1 Solenodon paradoxus | reverse complement strand
TTCTTCTCCGGGAAGCTCCTCTCTTTGAGCCATTTTTTTTAAAAAGGAATTTGATTATATAAATTATGTAATTTATAACTATAGATTATAAATTTATATAGGTTACATAAATTATAATTATATAAATTATAATTATATATAACAATTATATATAAATATTTTGGTGTGACTCATTTCTCTGTCCTATATTTGTGACTGTGGATTTATTTTTCTCTTTCTTTTCTATTTACTTCCTAGGTAGTGTCTGTGGTGGACAGTTGTAGTTGGTGTGACAGTTGCAGGCATAGGGTTCTCTGGCCCAGTTCAGAGACTGCAGGCAACTTCTGATTGTTACTGGTGAAGTGAGGTGTCTTGGTCACTAGCATGTTTTCCAGGTGCAGGGCAGAGGCTACAATCCCCTCTGTGGTTTTACTTGTGAGTGCAAAATTTCTTACTTATCAGTGTGCCCTCTGGGAAAACAAACAGATGCTAAGCAAGTTCTTGATGTTGGCTGTAGGGGCAGGGTATCTCACTAACCATGCACACCAGCCCCAGGGACAGAGGCTATAGGGAACTTTTTGTTAGTGGTCATAGAGATAGGTCATCTCACTAAGTGGTGCTTAATAGATGTGGGGACAGAGGTGGCCTCACTGTGCTCTCAGGTGCAGGAACAGACCTCTTTCAATTATATAAATATTGAAGTTATTTATTTTTAAATCTTTTCTAGCTATCTTGACCATTGTTACCTTATTTAAGCCTCTCAAATATTCACTTTAGGGCATATCTCTTTTTCTTTTCTTTACTATATCCCTTAAATGACAATAGAAAAGCAAAGTCCACAGACATCTGTAATATCAGAATCAATGCCAGAATGTAGTGAATTTTGATTATTTTAATGACTAGTTACATAAGGTTTTCTTTGTGATAATTTAAATATGACAAAAACCAAACTCCCGATCTTTCTCTCCAAACTGTAATGCTGTACCATCTATACTTTATTTTATTTATTTATATTTGTTTTAAAGGAAAGGGATAGGCAGGAATGAAGACAAGTCAGCAGGCAGGCAGAAAGAGAGAAGAGGAAGCACTTTATTTTATTTTCATTTAACTGCTCACATAGGCTGTTTTAACACCCCCTTGACCAGGGACTTCAACTCATGGTCATATGGCCTGCATCCTTCAGAGGTGACACTGTCCCAACCACTACTCCACCAGAGCACACCAGTACTATCTAAACTTTAAACACGCCACAAGCTGGGTGGTTATTTGTCCCCTCCTTTCCCTCCTCCTCCTCCTTTTTATCCAATATATTATGGACTTCTAACAGTGTTAATTCCTGATGGTATCTTTAATCCATTCACTTCTTTATTTCCATTGCCCCTGTTCCTCTCCCACTAATCCTACCCCCACCATATTTCCTGGGGTTCCTGCAAAATATCCAGGCTTTCACCTCTGTACCCAAGATGGTTTTTGGGAAATGCAAATCTTATTGCTAGATTTTCCTGCAAAATTCAGTGGTTTACTTTGCTCTGAGGATAAAGAGTAAATACTAAGATGGTCCTCAAGACCTATTACGTTAAATTCTATTCTCTAGCTGTCCTTTCTATTGCTGGCTTTCAATCTATGATATCCTCTGTGTCTTTCTCCTCAACCCCAGGGTTTGTGCATATGTTTTCTTTGTCCAGGTTAGAGCACTTGTAAGAGCTCCTACTTAGTTTTTAAATCTTTGCTCAATATTTTCTTCCTCCCTCTGGGAATAATTCTCAGTTAATCTTGTCATGAAGAAAAATATCACTAGTGTATGCCTTTCTAGTTCCTTTGTCCTTTTCTTCTCAGTGAGCTCACTATTGTGTGATTGTTCTTTTTGTGAACTAACTTGGTTAATAACTTGTTTTTATATGATGCAAGCTCTAGTTTTTGTTAACATGTGTAAGATGCTTAATAACTTTTCATTTAATCAATGAATAAATGAACATGTATTTAATATACCCAGAGGAGTTATATTTATATTAGAGACCCACAATTTCTTGTGCTGGTGCTGTTAGTTTATAAGGGGGATAAGCAGATTCTCATCCTTTAACCTGAGGGAAATGTTGAAGAAAATCATAGAACCATATGGGCTGTTTAATCCAAACATTTTGACTATCCAAGCTCAACTGGATACTCAATGACACTTAGCAATCCTTGGCACATACTTATTCAGCACACTCTCCTATTCCCCATAGCTGTTCTTCCATCCAAATTGTTCTATTTAACTTTTCTGTATCCCCCAAGAACTTCATCATTTTTAGGTGTGGTTATCTCACTGGAGAAAAATGATTTTAGCAACTTTGAAATTCCTCCTTGTATTCACATCTGGGCCTTCTCTATCCTGTTCTTTCCTACCTGAGCTAATCCATACACTTATGTTCTAAATTCCACATCCTCTTATTGCCTTTAGGGATTCTCTGATCAGTTAATCAATTTTCATTCTGTATTTTCAACTTTTCTTTTTCCACTGGTTCTAACCACATACACGCGTGCGTGTACACGCACACACATTACTATATATATAACGGTATATATCACAATGTATATACATATATATATATTATCCCTATGCTATCATTCCATGAAATTTCTAGAGATGAGAGTATTATCATTCACTATATCTCTTAAGTAACAATAGAAAAGGCAAAATCCACAGGTGTATGTAACATCCAAACCAAAGCCAGAATGTTGGTTTTTTTTAGCACCATTAACAAAGTTATAGATTTTGATTATTTTAATGCCTAACAAATTATATAAGGTTTTTTACTGTGATTGTGAAAAAAATATGGTTATATATTTATGTATGCTTATACATACATACACATGTATATATAAATACTTCAAATAAAACATAATATATAAGCATGTAATAAACAAAACCAGAAACCCCTCTTTGTAAAATGTAAGAAAATTGCATGCACCTTATTCTAAAAATCTACATGTTTGGATTTTGCTAGCAGTATCCATACCAGTACTTTTGGCAATTATTTTCTCTCTCCTGAACCCTTTAACGTATCTTCCTCACTGCATATTCTTAGTTATTAACTTTAGTTCATGTTTCACACAGAAAATAAAAGCCAGCAAAGGAAAACTTCCAGAAATTCTCCACTGCTGATGTATGAGCATCAGTCTATATACTCTGCTTATCTCCCAGTAAAGAGCTGTACTTGCTCCTATTTAAGGTCAGTGTCCCTGCTTGTGCAAAAGATCCTATTTTTGTATTTCTCAAAGAACATAATGATTTCTGAATAATCCATTTTTCATTTCTATTTAGTCATTCCCATAATCTGACAAGTATTTTTGTTACTATCTCCCATCTTAAAGAAAAATAATAGCAAATGCTCTTGACCTTATTCTATACCTCTGCAAAGGATGAGCTTTTGCTGAGACTGTTGTTGAGTGCTTCATTGCTAAATTCATTGCTCAGTTCTCAGTTATCCAATGCCCTGGACCCATTAGTACTATTTAACAGAATTGATCACTTTTGTTCTCCCTCCTCCTTAAAGCATTTTCTTTACTTGCCTCCATACATACTAAGTTTTTTTCCTACCTCCATTCTTTAACTCCATTTCTGGTTCCTTTTCACACCCTTAACCTCACAATGTAGTGTGCTCCATGGATTCATTCGAATGCTTCTTTTCTTTACCATCTAATCAATTCTATCTAACACTCTGACTTAGGACAATATCTGTGTGACAATGACTTCTAATTTTATACCTCCAGTCCAGAACGCTCCTCTAAATTCCAGGTTCATGTAATCAATGGCACATATGATTAGTAACTACACTTGGATGTCTGTGAGAAATCTTAAACAATTTCTCATTAAATCCTTGATTCCAGTTCTCTATTTTAAAATCTGCTTCTCCTCCAGTGCTTCCCATTTTAGCAAAGAGGAAGTTCATTCTTCCAGTTGTTCAGGCAAAAACTAACCTTGGAGCTTTCCTTGATTTCCACTTTTGTCACATGATACTTAGGTCATAAAATAATATTTTTTGGCTAAAGATCCAAAACATACTGACAATCTGACTACTCTGATCACTTTTACTATTACTATCTCACATCTGGGTTATTATAAGAACCTCTTAAAGAGTCTTCTTACCCCACCTCAATATATACACATACACACACTGGAAAACACATACACATACATTCTGGTCTTCACAAAACAACAATTTGATAGATAGATAGATAGATAGATAGATAGATAGATAGATAGATAGATAGTTGTATAACTTTGCCAAAACTGGTAATCTTTGTATAATTTTCATACATTAAAATAAGTTAGCTGTCAAAAGTCCAGATGAATTATAGTTATGACAGAAGCAAATAGGTCATTTAATGCAACACTTTATTACACGTTATACTGAAAATTCCTAAACTACCAGGAATATATCAGTTGCATCATTCATTTAAGGGGCCTTAAAAAACAGATAGATTCCTGAGACCCACTTCAGACTTACTGAGCCAGAATCCAGAATTTCTAAGGTTTGGGAACTAAGAATATGCATTTATTTTTAAACATCTACCAAGTTTAAGAACCACATTCTTATATCATATCTCAATGTCAGTTAATCCAACTTCTTGAAACATTATAGTGATGAGAAACTAACCAGAGAGATCTTTTTCAAAGCTTATATTTGATATTATCATTCCTGATTCCAAGTCTCTAAAGTGACTTTGCATAGAGTAAAAGCCTAAGGTCTGTGTTTACATACTCTAGATCCTTTCTACTTCTCTGCTTTCTCCTTCCTTCTTAATGCCCCTTCATTCTGTTCCAAGACACTGGCCCTTTGCTATTTCTTGATTACCCTGAGCACATTCTCACCAAAGAGCTGTCACACTTCCTGATTACCTTTCCCTGTAACACTCTTCATGCAGATGGTTTTATGGTCTCTACCATTGTTCTTCTATCTTTTCAAGTATTACTTCATTAGTAATACCTTCCATGTTCAACAGATATGAAACAGACTCTCACATTTTACCCCCAGGGTATCCTGAGTGCTCTTTTACAGCTTTATTTTCTTCCCAATAAACTCCTCTCCAAGAAAATATGCTTTTCTAAAAAGCAAACAAAAATGATCATACTTTTATTGCTAATTGAGTAGTACCTTCTTATAGTTAAGATGACCCCATGTCAAATTCTGTAGTTTAGAAATTCTTCTCTGTCACACCCTCCCATCTGTCCACTAACCATGCTTTTTTTCTAGTTCTTCAGCAATAATGCCTTTTCGTCTTACATTCTGTCTTTCCTCTTGGCTAAACTGAACTATTGGGCTAACCCCTCCATTTAACTTCACATTTTTATATAGACTTCATCTTCATGATGTGTCTCCCCAGTTCCATGCTGGGAAGCATTCTTGAAAGTCTCATTGGAAATTGTGCCATTGATTCTTCCATTGTAAATCAGTATTTGTCCTTAGTGAAGGTGTCTGACATTGCTCAGTGCTTGTTGACTTATCTCCCTAAGTCACTGTAGCGTCCTTTTCTCACAATATCTCATAACAACATTTTCCAACTTTCCTAAGGATCCATATCTACTCTTGCTGGTTTCTTAAAAGTTTAGTTTTTCTCCTAACTCTTGAGTGGCTAAAGATGACCAGTTCCTTGATTTCTTTGTTTAACATAAAATAAGATAGCACACAAAAAAATTAACAAATAAACAAATGTCTCTATTTGCTTCTCTCTTTGTTGATTCTTTCCTCAGGAGTATTCCCCTGTGATTTGATATCATATCCTTTGCTGATCTCCTTTTTAAAAAATTTATACTCAATCACTTTTCTACCACACAGATTCCTTTCCACAACCTTTGAAGGTACATTATTGAATGAATGAATGAAGAAATAAGTAGGCAAATAAACCAAAACAAACAAAGAAAAAAACAGAAACAAAAGAAAATTTCAATACATTTTTCCAGTTTGACCAGGGCAATTTTCTGAAACAAAATCTGACCATGGATCTATTTTCTCTTCTGCACTTAACTTGAATATTTCTCAAGATATAGGTTACATATGAAACTCTCCCAATAATATCTATGACCCTTTTCTCCTCAACTCTCTTCCTTTAAGGGTTCTAAGCCCTTTTCCCTTTTTGTAATTGTCTAGCATCTTAAAAGACAAAACTCCATATTCTAACCAACTGCCTCACCTTCCACTTCTTCCTTACCCCTTTCTCTGTCTCTTCTTTAGCATTCCATGGAGCCTGATTTCAGAAGGGTCACTAGTGATTTGAAGAACAAGTCACACGCAAGTAAATCTAGTGCCTGTGCATGATCCTCACCATTCACTGCAGTATTTGAAGACACCGTACTATCTTTCTTCTTAAAATATTTTTTTCTGTTGACTTTCAAAGAAAGAATTAAATTTTTTGGTGATTCTGCCTTTTGCTGAGTTTACTCTTTTTATGTCTCCTTTCTAAGTCATATTTCTTCTTCATTTCTGAATATAGGTTTTTTTTTCGCCTAAGTGAAAGATTTAAACAAAACTACATTTCTACATATCTCACTCTCTGCACATATGTAACTGAATAACAACTGTATTACCTTCATTGTGATCCCAAAGGTTTTTGCACATAAAAGATTGCATTTGATCAAGTTAAATTTACATCGTGGTAGTTAGTCCTAGGTAGAACTTATTTCCTTTATTTTACTCTAAAATTTTGCAGAAAAAACTTTAATAGTTTTTGAGTTTCAATAACATTTATAGTATCTTTCTTGTCTAACACTGTATATTCATATGCTAGATGCTAAATATTGTTTAACTGAATGAGTAGATTCTGGGGAAGCTAAGGTCATGGACTAGAGGGCATCATCCTAATTTGTGACCATAGGATTGATCAGGGTCTTTAAGTTTTTGCATTCTTTGCATCAAATCTGGAATAGATCACAAATTTGAACAAATTAACAAAATGTAATCACAGGCCTTGGCTCAATAAATCAAAATCATCTGTCAAACAAAAAAAACCCCAGATGCATTTGTAGTCAGCAGTCAATTTCCATTAGGAATTGAGTTGAAAAAATGCATATTACATTTCTAATACTCACTAATTCCATTGTCACTTCATCAGTCAGTCAAATTAGAGGTTTTTTATGTATGTGTGTATATATGTATATATGTATGTATGTATTCATGTGTGTATATGTGTATGTTGTTTATTTATTTTCACATCTTTATTTAGTTGTTCATTTTTGTTTTTTCACCCTAGCCCAGGTTTTGAACCTGGGTCCTTGGACTATATGTGGTATGCACACTGGTATCTCAGCTGCCTGAGCCACAAGGGTACCCCATTTTTGTTTTTAGTATTATTTTAGCTTTGTGATTATTCTCTTACTGCTGCTCATCAGTGAAGGTGCTGGGAGATATAAAAGAATGCTAATATTTCTTATCTAAACCATGTGTTGGATATGGGCAGAGCATTTCCACTAAATCTTCAGAATGCAGTAGAGAAGACATTATAATATTCAATTTACAAATGAAGAAAATGAGGTTTAGAAATGTCAAATAGCTTATTCAAGGTTAAGCAGCTAGAAAAAGACAAAACCAGAAGTAGCTGGAACCTAACGGGCCACAATGCACATAATATATTATACTTTCAAAGATATGAGTCAGAAGCCCATGGACTTCTCTTCAAAGGTGTTTTCTCTTCAAAGGTGTTTGGTTGTCATAGTGTTTATATATATTTCCATTTTATTGGAATAATTTTATAGAGGGTGTGTCCAGAGCCCGAATTCCTCACTGTTATCATCTCTCTGATTCATACATTCATGTTAGCAGCCTAATAACTTTAATCAGTTGATCTCTCTACTTCCATGATGAGGCATCGTCCCTACTTTTACTGGGTTTATTTTAGTGCTGGGAAAGAGGGATCAAAATAGTAAATAAGAAAAGACATGCAATAGTACAATTCCAATAGATCTCAGAAACATTTTTAAGGTTCTCTATAAATGCAAGAAATATACATACACTCTATTGATAGCTCACATTTATCAAGCTTTGTGCAGCAAAATGCTCTATTTTATAATCATAACCTGCTTTATGCTTCCCTGTCTCTAAGGTGGAACTTTTATAAACCTTATTTTACCAGTGAAGCAGCTGGGTTCTAGAGAGATTGGCTCATTCCCCACGGCCACACAGCTGTTAACTGGCAGAGGTTACATCAGCCCTCTTCCTGTCCAACAAAGGCCAATAGCCTCCACATTCAAAACACTTAACTATTTTTCCATACTGTTTCCGATTTAATAAATAATGGGCATGTGAAAACACTTCTACTGAGATTTTGTCAAAAGATGATATACATAAAGATGTATCAATCAGAATCAAGTCATACAAACTGACCATAGATACACAGGACCCTGATCCATAAAAAGATCGCTACTAGCATCCTGCAGCATCCTGCAGCCCTACTTGTTTTCACTGTCAAGGCTAAACTTTATCTTAATGTGTCATAGCATAAATAAGTTTCACTGTTTTTCTGAAAAATGGATTCATACAGTTTTCCCTTTCATATTTGCTTTCTCTTGTTATATTTGTGAAATTCATCAATATTGTTGCACACATTTTAGATAATTTTTTTGTGGTATAGTTTAATGGGACTTTATTATTATATTTTGCTCTTGTATTTGATAAAGATACTGCTTATTGTTCTCTCTTAATATACAACAAAATTGATTTTCAGTTAGATAGTATCAAAATACTATCATTTAAATTGATGCAAGAAGGTATTAAAAGGTATTAAAGGTATTTAAAGGTGAGAAAAACTCGTTCCAAGATATTATCCATGCATATTTGTAAATTTATGGACTTTTCAATAGAGGATACTTGTCTTTTGGAGATTATTTATTATCATTTTTATAACCTGCTATGCATGCTTATATTGCTTATGAGGAATGGTTTATTCACTAATTTTTTTGAAAGAGGCTTAAAATTCTGAATGAGTCATCTATTATCAGATGGAAAAACAACCAAAATTAATCATAAACATTTGAATATTAAAGTAAATATTATATCCATATTTTAAAATAGTCTTTAAAATACAAGAATAATAAAGATTGTAGGAGTGATTGATATACTTTTGTTAACATTTTTGAAGTTTTATAATCACTTAATGTTTTTCTAATTCAATTTTTCTAATTCATGTTCTTTAAATATCCCTTAAACCACCCTTAAACCACCCAAATATAAATCTAGAGGAAACTGCAGGCTTATTTTTGATCAGCAATAAAATTTTCATTTAGTTAAAAAATCTTAATTTTCATTAAGATGCTCTGTCCTCTAGGCTTTTTATTCTATTATTCTAGCCCTCCACTTCTCCACTCAGAGGTCTAATTTACAAACATTAGAAACAAAAGATCTTTCAGTTGTAGACTTTCTTGCAAGTTCTCACTAAAGCACTGAAAATGCGTGACACCCAATGATTACTATTTTAAAGTAGTGTCTCCACAAATTGTCCTCTTTTAACTTCCAGTTGCATACCCAGCATCCTAAATGAACCACTCTTCCAGTTCTGATCCACAGCTGAGCTTTAGTTGCTGGATTCTGGAAGCCACCCCCACCCCTCAGTTCAGACTTGCCTTTGTTCTGCGTCTAGTCCTGCTTTGCTTGTTCTTAATTAGATCCTTCTCCACCTCCATAGTATTCTCTACCTGACCCTGATAACTACATGATATTGTACTTACCTGGTTACATCAGCCCTCTTCCTGTCCACACCCTGAAAGCAACTGATTAGTTCTCTAGGAGTTTTGTTTTCTTTCAGAGTTGACATTAAAGTTTATTCTGTTTAACTGTTTCTCTAGAGCAAGAGGTTTCAACCCTAGTTGGTGATTATAATAACAGGGTTGTTTTTCTTTTGAATTTTATTGAAGGAACATTGTGTCATAGCATTATAAAGATTTAAGCTGTGTATCATCATTCTTCAACATCTGTATATATTAGTTTCCCCCTCAACAATCCAATTCTGTCCTTCACCATATAATTGACCCCTTTTGTCTTATTTTCCCATCTCGCTGCCCTTTTGGTAAATACCAGACCTATATCACAACCCAAATTATGAATTAATTGGTATGGAGTGCAACCTGGGTGTTGGGATTATTTGAATGTATGCATATGCCAAAAAGTAACAAAGCTCGACAGTGAAGTAAGGGCAGATCTTAATCAGTGATACACTATAGAGAAAAGAAGAGTTCAGTTTGAATGCAACTTTGATTTATAGAGTACTACTATAGAGAAGTTTCAAAGGAAGAATGGGGGAATTGGAAGTGAAGTGAGTGGGATTCTTAGTAGAGTCAAGGAAGTAATAATTACAAAGAGCAGATAGTGGGGCTTTGTCAGTTTGAAACCCACATAGATTTGTTAACTGGCACTTATAGAAGTCAGGCTCCTGCTCTCCCAGAGGCCTGTCTTCAGGTGTTGCTGGAACAGGTAAATTCTTTTGGTATCCTTGAGTTTTCTCAGGCAAGCACTTTGAGGTGTGACTAGGGTCCTGCTAGGAGTGTAGACTTAAGCTATTAGAAACATGTTAGTGTTTTGTTTAAGTCTTTGTAGGTCAAGGTTGATGAAATTCAAAGAGCCTGTCAAGAGTTTGGTTGAGAGAATCTTCGCAACAACTAACTTATGCTTCTCTTTGCTCTAAAGTCCTGGCTACTCTAAATATAAAATAGTTTCCTGCCTTGATAGGGTCTTTGGGACCATATTAAAGTTTTCTATCTCCTGGTGCTCTTTTCTCGTCTGGCAAACTATAAGATTGTCATATACTGAATTAAAATAAAAATGCTAAAAAGGAAAAATAACTTTTCCCCAGCTGATCGAGTGCATTAGCCTTTTCACCTAAAGTCTTAAGTTTGTTACCTGCCTATTCATACTTCCCTGTACTACTTTATTTCCATTCGAAGACTGCGCTTAATCCTTTGCACTCGGCTCCTCTCAGGGAGACGTGTTGTCTGCTCTCACTATAAACCAACCCTAATCCCATGCTTCTCTGTGAGCACTGGCCTCAAGCCAACAGCCTAGGTCTTATTTATACCTTGTTTTTGTTAAGCTCTGTTTGAGTCATCTGTCCTCTCATAGTTTTTGCCTCTTACATGGGCCTTCTACACAGTGAGGAATAACTTTGAGGAAGGAGTGTGTATGGTTCATTGCAAGGCAGTGAGTGTAGAGTATCTAACCTGGTTATCAGTGATCATCTCTAATATAGCCCCTTATATCAACAGTTCTCTATAAATTCATTAATAAATATCCCTTGAGTCTTATAATTAAAAAAAATTTACAACATTTTTGCCTAGAAGCAAAGAAATCCATTGTGGATAAGCATCCTTTTTGAAAGTTAAGCAGTCAAACACCATTTTAAATAGACAACAATAGTGGTCATCAGTAACCTCGATACTGTCAAAATACATTTTAGAATCTAGATTGCTTAAACAGGGTAAAGGTTAATGGTATCACAAAATGTTATTGAGCATTTTTCACAAGTGAGAGTTTCTGCCCTTAAAAGTATAGTCTAGTGGCATATGCTGACATGTAAAAGCTTTTACTCCTAGCATGATGAGTACATATATGTGGCACACTTATAGAGAGGGAGATGACATAATGTAGAAGCACAGAACTCACAGAAAATAACTCTGGTAAAAACTGTCAATATTTAGAGAAGTCTTACTGAAGATGTACTATGTCTTTAATGTCCAAGTGTGAGTAGAATTGGCATACCCTGGTGGCTCGGGTGTTAAGCTCCTTCTGGGGGACCAATCCACAAGACCTGAATTTGTGGACTAGGACTGGGAGGAACAACTAAAATGAACAACTAGCTAAATAAAATGCTTCTTCCTCCTCTCTCTTTGTTTCTGCCTGCTGCCTACTTACTTTCATGTCTGCCTGCCTTCCCTCCTCTTAAAAAAAAAAGAAAGAAAGAAGCGAGTCGAGTTTCAGCAGGTGTGAAGATGTGGCATTGACATTCCAGACACGGAAGACCAAGTATCAGGGCTAGGGCAGTGGAAAGGCTGGTGGGAGAATGTCAGTGTGCTAAACATTAGCCTGCGTGATTTGAGAGAAGTGTATACCCAGTACATAGCACAAGATAAGAACCCTGTTAAAGGGTATCTGATGAAACAGGAAATAGCAAATAGGAAAGATTCTTTTAGGAATTCGCTAGGTGGTGCTCTTTCTTCTTTGGCTTTTTAATAAATGGCAGACTATTTGGAACTTCTGTTGAATCTTCATGTATCCTGTAGATAGATGCTTTAAATAGATACAACCTGAAACAGTGAATCTTTCTGTTTCTTGATCGTTCAGGAAATGCAAGGAATGAATATCTTCAAGTGACATGGAAAATAGTAACAGAATAATTAAGATTCTTAACGTGTATATGATAGTCTAGAATTTTTGCCTTGGTAAAAATTTGTTTCTAGTCACATTTCTTCAGCATTAGTTCTTTATTTAAAAATTTCTACTCCTGGGGAATGTTAGTAAACAGTAAGTTTGCATATCTTGCATTTCTTTGAAAATCACTATGAATCGATTAGAATTAAAGCTCATTTCATCTTACATTTTGGAAACAGGGGTGTTAAATTCTAAGTTTCTATAATCTCAAAACTATACAATAGAAAAGTGATTGAAAAGGATTTCTTAAACATATAGTTAATAATTTTAATCACAATTCATTTTATTCTCAAAATAGTTGAAATATAAAACCATAAATAAATGTATAGCACCTTCTGTGTTTCATGTTAATTTTGAAATATACAGCTTCTCAAATCAATTCATCAGGCATTATTTTGCCATCAATTTTGACATCTTTGGAGAGAGATTGGCAGGTATTTTAATAAAATATGCAGTGAAGTGACAATTTAAATCCAAAATTCACTGGAATAATTATACTTCAATTATCCCTATTAGTACTACAGAGCACATTTTGTTGTTGCTCCTTGGCAAAACAAGAAACACTGTCCTTATGTGGCCTTTTTAGGTTCTTACCGTCTTAACATTTTTTGTTATCTAGAAAAAATATTTTTAATTAATTAAAGTATACTTTTTTCTAAAATCATATTTTAAATGAAATTTTGATAGGAAAATGACCATAAAATTTTGTAAGACTCAGGTGAACTATTCAACAGTATTTTCATTGTAGAGTAAAAACAAAGTTAGGAAAGGACAAACTGCTCAAAAAATGAGCAAGTAAACAAAAAGTAAAAATCTGTGAGTAGTATGATTTTTATATATTAGACACATGATTATGTGTATAATTATGGTAACTTTGTTACATGCAAATAAGCCTTGGTGAAAGAAAAAGGAATAAAGTGAAGTATATTAAGTTTATTTTTTCCAATCTTTTTGTCGAGTGCACTCAACATAAATGTTAGAGACTGATTACTAACATGCCTGGAAATACCATTAACATGATGTACTGAAAACTATTTTAAAAAGTTACTTCCCTATTTTAGATAACATGACTTCCTCTCATGATAAGCAGCCTCTCCAGGAGGTATCTCCTTCATCATAGGTGTATGTTGTTACACCCTTGTCATTTTCTTTTGTTGAGGATTACAGTGTTGACCCTCCCTTCCCAGTAAATTCTTCCTAATGGCTCAGGTTTTAAATTGTTCCAGAAATCTCCTTTCTTTTCTCCGCCTCTGTATACCATTTCACCAAAGCTGGTTACTTCTGTGTAGGAAAATACTAATGTTCAACAACTTCAAGCTTCTCTCTTCTTCTTAGGTACTCACTAAACTATTTTCTAGTTCCTTGCATTTGAGGGGAACCATTTTGAGATGATGGCCTATTGAATATGGATTGAAGGGTAAATGTTACATCTATAGATGCTTCATAAAAAGTTCTCACCACAAAACTTCACTCCCTCTTGCCCTTCTGATCCTAGAGATCATTCATTGAAGATGGTGATAACACAAAATGGGAGGAGCTTATGGTACTTGTCACTGCTTAGACACATAAGAGCCAGAAATTCCACATTTCCTCATCGTCTTTGTCACATCAGTTTTAAGTACTATATACTGTATCGCCTAAGCCTCAGTCTCTATACATAAAATTTTTCACTTCTGAAGGCCACAACTCTAGTCTTCTCTACTAGCTTGTCTCTCTGTACCAGTGAAATCACCTCTAGCTTTCAAAGTAGTCTGAGATCTATCCTGAATCAGGATGACGAAATTTCAAAAATGTAAATATAATCTATTTTATATCCATTTAAAAATTCTTCAGTGATTTCCCATTGGGTAAATGGGTAAAATTCAATCCTTTTTTTGGTTTTTACAGGAACTGCCATGGCCTGTGCCTGTATACCTCTTACTCTGTCCTACTTTTCCACTTACAGAGAAGCCATCTAAGATAATCATTTTTTTCTTAGTTCTTGTTATGTGACAACTTTATCTAGCCTGTGGGCCTCCACATATACCATTTTCTTTGCCTCAGATCTGGCAAAATCCTAGTCATTCTTCAAATAAAAGCCTAAAGATCATTTCCTCAGGAATGCCTGCCTATTCCCTTAGATTATATCTCTCCCCCAAATGTTCCTTGTGTTAAATTTATCTTTAGTATCTATAGTGTGCACCATTATATTTCCAGAACTTTTCAAAGTATTTAACATAAAGGAGAAAAATAAATTAGTTAATTGAGTTATTTTACTTATCAGACAGGAACATAAACATTTTCTTGTATCTTTTCTATGATATTTTGAACTCTTTGAAATTGGAGACCAGAATTTCACTGTTAGCATAGTGCCTAACACAGATTTGATATCTAGAAGCAGCAATGAATCAGTGAATGAATGAATTAGCAGAGGGACAGCTGTGCTTGGTCCCTATTCTAAGAACTAGAAAATGATCATTAAGTCTGATCAGGGATATGATGGTAGAAACATAGAATCTTGTGAGCTACATTCTCTCTGTAATCACAAATGTACATCTTCTATAGAGATTTAACATTATTACATTACATATGTAGCAGGAAAATAAACTACAAATGTATGCGTATTCATGGGATAAGTTTTTTTACTTCTCTTTTGAGAAAAGATGATGACAGAAAAGCAGGGAGTGAAGAGAAAGACTTTAGTAGCTGAGTAATAGTAAGAACTTTTAGTAGAAAAATGAGAAAGATGTGTGAGGAGTGAAGCTTTGACGAGATAAAAGACAATTCCAAGACAAATGGGGATGGAAGAGGGAATTTTACAAAGTTGTGAGTTGCAAATTTGTATTCATTGCAAAGAAAAAATAATGGGTTTAATAAATATTCCATTATTTTTGTTGTTGAACTGTTTCTTTAAATTTAGCCCTATACTGACATAGAGCTACATAAAACTAAGAGCTGTATTTAGGAAAGAAAAATAAGTACTTCTTATTGATATTCTCAGTTATCAAATTTTATCTATAAAGGAATCTTATGAATAGTTTATGTATTATCATCGTTTTTTACATAGAAATTGAGACTTTGAGAAGTTAAAGGCCTATTCAAATTCAGAGCCAGTGAAAAGATAGACATCAGCCAGGTCTTCCAATGTTAATCACACACACCACATACTTGATATTACCTTTGTATGTTACTCATAAAAAAAGAAGACAGAATATTTTGTTCATTATTTTATAATTAAACTTTCTAAAATTGAAGGTAGATAAAACTAAAAATCACTAATTAAGGAAAGAATCTTACAACAATTTTATAGACTGTAAGAAACAAATATTTATATTTTTTGAATATCTAGTTTATGTGCCTATTTACCAACAGAGGATCCTATACTTATTTAAGTATATTTCCTCCAATGATGTGCAACATTAACTGACTGATTTTTTTCGATTCAGCAAACTTTCATGAGCACCTATGGATAACAGCAAGGAAATTAAAAGATAAACAGGGCTGAGTCCCTGTTTACAGGGAGGTCACTTTTAGTGGACAAGATGTATTAACAGAAAATAAGAACACAATGAAGTTATATGCATTGATAGAAAATGCACAATGTGCTATGGGAGCATCAAGATGAGTCATCTAATTCAATATGAATGTGAGATAAAATACATTGTTTTAGAACTTGACCTGAGATGAATCTTACATGTTGAGGAAGTATTTCAGACTATGGGACCAACATAACTATAGACTGTAGAAGGAGAACAGGATACAAGTGTACATGTGTGTTTGTATTTTATTCTAATATAGTTAAGGATATGTCTTAGTGAAGCATACTTATAAGGTCAGGAATAGAGATAAATATGCCCAAGATACATATGTCTTGTCAAGAAGTTCAGTTTCTATGGTATGGGTACACAATGAGGGAATTATTAAAGAAAATAATTAGTTATATGTACTTTCAGACAGTGACCCTGGCTATTCAGTGAAGGATGAATTGAAAACCAGAAGGCCAGAGATATTTAATCTAATTATATTTAGATCAATTTACCTTATGAAACCAAGACCAATCTAATCCATATTAATAAATGAAGCGATGGCAAAACAAATGAAGAGCAATAGTAAATGCTACAGGAATGGAACACAACTAATTTTTCTCATATTTTATAGTTTAGTTTACATAAATAGTGTCTGAAGAGTTTAAGATTTCAGATTCTTTGTATGTATTTCAAATTCCTAGGCTAGGAGTGAGGACACCATCAAAGGAAGAAAAAATAATGTATTTGACAAGAAGATCATTATAAAGATTAACTAGCTGTCCAATAAAGAAGATGATTCTTAAAAAAAAAAAAGGTGTTTCAGAAACAAAGGAAAATTTACAAGAAAGATGTTGTGAACTTATGATATGTGGATGTCAGTAGTCAAGGTTGACAGATACATCTGGACATTTGAGCCATATTATCAAAGGCTGTCATCTGACCAGATTTCTGTTCATGTAAAAGAGTCCTAGTATCCCAAAACTTTGGAGGATTCAGAATCTAGCCAATGCTTTAAAACCAAATGATCAGATGTAGTTGATGATATAAACAAATGTCTGTTTCTCTTATATTTTTCATGCATGAAATAGTGAATGTAAATATACCTTAGATATAAAATCCTGCAAGGAAATTGTACTATTATATTTGAGGTGGAAAATTGATTTTTATTGATCAGTTTTTCCAGGATTCAGACAAATAGGCAAGAGAGATCAGTTTCAAGCTTTGAGGGATAATACTGAATTTTTGCAGATGATATTAAACATCTTTCTGAATGATTACAGTTCCTCTATTAAAAAAGTGATAATCTTGAAAATAGTCCAAAAGCAGAAACATTTTCCTCAAGTTGGAAGTCAAGGATAATTATGACTCTTCATTTCTTGTCAGGTGACTATAAATGTGAGAATCTTGGGATATAGCAGTGTTTCCAGGGAGTTTCCCTCTTCCTAGTCTATGAATTGAATCAGAGCCCTGAAACAATAAATTTTCTTAAAAAGATACTAATAGAAGAAAAAAGGAGGTATAATATTTTTAAGAAAAAAAGACATTTCTACAAAACTGATGTTTTAAAAATTCTTCTATAACTAGACATTCTATTTTAATTGTTCTTAAACTTTACTGGTATCAGATCACTTGAAGAACTCATTCAATGAATGTCACTGGGCTCCACTTCAAAACTGTTGAGTCAGAAATTAGATGTTAACTCAAAGTTCATTTCTACACTGTGAAGTATAAAATCTCAAAAATTATTTTACATGGCTGAATTATAACAAAATAAAATTAGTTTTGAAGATTTATAGACACTGTCCCCTTTGTCTTCTCTCTACTGGTACATATCTACATTTTCAATTTTAATTATGTAATTCAGAGCAAAGAAAGATCAGTTGGCATAGTCAAAGATAATAATCATGGCAATTCAAGTTATTTATTTTCAAGGATTCAGTTTTCCAAAGAGGAAGAGTCATGATAATATTTGGATCTTTGCAATGATTATTACCTGAGACCTTAGATATCTAAAGTAGGGGTAGTGTTAAATCTGTCACTTTGAATTGAAACTACAACTAAGCTGAAGAAAAATGTAAGATATTTGTATAGTAAATAAAGTTTGAAATTATTGACAAAGACATTTGAGAATCAAAGGAGTAAAATGCCAAAGATGATGAAATCTTTTGGCTGCAACTGCTCTATGGTAAAGGGGACCTCCTGAACACAGCAAACAGATGAAGCCCAAAGTGGAGGGGGGATTTGAACTGTTCCGTACAAATAGGAGGTATGGAAAAGAGGACAACAGAAAGAGTGCTCTGGACTATACTCTCTGTCACCCACCTCTCAGGATTTGTATGTGCACAGTGAAGTATACTAACAGCGAAATGGATTTACTGCTGAGACTCAAATCTGGTATCCCAGAGAGGAGGGTTAACTCCTGTGCCAACCACATGAACTAGACACTCTCTGAAGCCCATGACAACAACTGCTTCTGCAACCCCATGTCCTTTCTTCCACTCATTGATGCAATGATTGCTATTTTCTGTAGAGGCCTGAAAGTCTCAAAAAATAAAATAAAATTGAATAAAGTGATAGCATCACCATGGTAAAACAAAGATAGACAGCTCAGTTCCAAGTTGCTGATGGAAAGACAAATTACTACTCAGCATCATCTGAGACATCAAGATATATGAACTTCCAAGGAGTCAACAGCACCTCTCCAGAAAATAAATTCAAAGACACAAGAGATTGTGTCTTCTTAATGGATAATGAATTCAGCTTAGCAATTGCAAAGAAGAAATACAAAAGAGAAATAAGAAATGTCAGGAAAACAGTTCAAAAAATGCAAGAGGACTCAGAAAAGTAAATCAAAGTCATACAAGAAAAGACAGCAAAACATGTCAGTGATCTCAAAAATATAAGTAATAAGTAATAGCTAGAAAATGAAGCTTTAAATAAGAAGTTAACAGAATTTGGGTGCAGAGAACAAAAATAATTTTCAAGGATACTAGTACTATAGAAAGCTAAGGAAACAGAATAGACCAAATAAATGAATGGATTAATAATAATTTTAGTAATTGGGAATATAAAAACAGAAATGAGCCAGGTCAAAGGAGTGAGTTAAATTATTTATTTAAAAATCAAGAAAAGCTATGAGAACTATCCATATCCACTAGGAAAGGTAATGTAAGAAGAATTTGTACTCCTGTGATAAAGAGAGAAAGAAAGGAGCAAGGAGCTTATTCAAAGAAATAATAGTTGAAAATTTCACAAATCTGGGGAAGAAACTCAATATATGTCAGTGAAGCTAATAGAACACCTGATTATCTAAATGCAAAGAGACCTACACCAAAACATATAGTAGTAAAACTATCAAGTGACCAAAGAAAGATCACTAAATGTAGTTGGGGGGAAAAATTCAAGTGACATAAAGAAACCTCCATGAGGCTATCAATAGACTTATGAATCAAAACTCTGCAGTTTAGGAGAGAGTAGCATGACATAATCAAAATAATTAAACATCTGCAACTTAGAATACTATACCCTGCAAAATTATCTTTTAGATAAGAGGATGAAATAAACTTACTATTTCTGTTTTATTTTTCAGGTTTTACATGACAAATAAAAGCTGAATGATTTGCTACCTTGACACCCCCCTTTCAATAATGATGACTCTCATATCTAAATAAATAATAAAAACACAGTTCATAGAAAGTTAAATAAGACAAAAAATAAACAAAATGAGAACACAAAAGTCAAAGTGGTGGTGTCACTAATGTGTCAAATTTTCCAATATCAATGAAGACACAAAGTAATAGAATGTATCGGATACAACAAAAGCAGTAGTAATAGGGACATTTATAGCACTAGAAGCCTACCTCAGGAAGCAAGAATAGTCAATTACAAATTAAAAACTTAATGCCTATGCCTAAAGGAACTAGAAAAATATAACAAGCTGTCATTAGAAGGGGGGAAATAATGAAAGTTTGAATATGAATTAACAAAAGTGTAGATCAAAAAAATCATTCAAAGAATTTATGAAAGGAAGATCTAGATCTTTGAAAAAGATAAACACAATATATAAGCCTTTAGCCAGACTTGTAATGAATAAGAAAGAAAAAACACTAATAAAATACAATCTGAAATGAAAGAGAACTTAAAACAGATATTACAGAAATATAGAGGATTATAAAAATATGAATACAATAGCAACAAATTGGATAACCTAGAGAAGTGAATGTATTCTTAGAAACAGAACTTTCTAAGACTAAATGAGGAATAAATAGAAAATTTGACAGATTACAATAAATAAAGCAAAACAGTAATCAAAAGTCCTACCCACCCAAGACAAAAGCCCAAGATCAGATGTTTCACTAGTGAATTGTCCCGAACTTTCAAATAAGAATTAATATCAATACTTCTCAAACTCTTTGAAAAAAATTTAAAAGGAGGCAAACTTCCAAACACATCTAATAATCCAACATTACCCTGATTCCAGAATCAAGCAAGAAAATTTCACAAGAAAATAAAATTATAAGCCAATATTTCTGATAACCATTAAAATATTAAAATATCTTAAAAACTACTAGAAACCATGTTCAGTGACTATTAAAAAATTGTACATCATGATAAAATGGAATTAATTCCAGGGATACAAGGATGTTTCAATATGCACAAATCATTCATTGTGATATACCAAATCAACAAAAGGAATCATAAAATCAAATGGCATTTCATTAGACACAGAACAAGCATTTGACAAGATTCATTATCCTTTTATCTTAAAAATGCTCAAAAATGGGTATGAACAGACTGTATATTATTAATCAAGTCTGTATATGACAAACCCACAGTGAACATCATACTCAGTGGAGAAAAACAGAAAGCTATTCCTCTATGATCAGAAATAAGCCAAGGATGTCCATTTTCACAACTATGATCCAATATAGTGTTGAAAAACCTAGCCAGCACAATTAGACAAAAAAAGGAAACAAAAGATATCCAATTAGAAAAGTATAAACATATCAGCATTTGGAGATGACATAAAATATACAAATAATCACAAAACCACCAAAAATGCTCTCAGAAACAACAACAAATACAATAAAATAGAAGGATACAAAAATTATGTATAAAAACAGTTGCATTTTTCTATGTAAATAATAAATTAGCAGGAGATATCAGGAAAAGAATCCCATTTACAATTGCATCAAAAGGAATAAAACGCCTTAGTATAAATTTAGCCAAAGAAATAAAAGATCTGAACACTGAAAACTATATACATTTTGTTAAATGAAATAGAGGAAGACACAAAGAAATTAAAATCATAATATGCTTATGGGTTTCAAGACTGAGCATTGTTAAAATGATCATATTACCTGAAGCAATATACAGATTGAAAGCAACCCCCATCAAAATACCAATGATTTTCTTCACAAATAGAAGAAAAAAATTCATGAAATATGTTTATAACCATAGATGATCCCAAACAGCATGAACCACTCTGAGGAAAAAGTACAACACAGAGGTATCGCACTCCTTGACTTCAAACTGTACTACAAATCATTAGTAATCAGTAAGCGAAGTATTGGTATATAAACAGACACACAAAACAGGGGAACAGAATCGAGAACCCCAAAACAAAACCACACAAATATGGACAACTAATTAATGACAAGATAGTCAAGAACATTTAATAAGAAAAGGATAGTCTTATCAATAAATGGTGTAGGGAAAACTGGACAGCCACAATCAAAAGAATGAAACTATGCTGCTAGCTTAACACCATACACAAATTGGATTAATGGCTTGAATGTAAGACCTGAAACCACAAATACATAGAACAAAACTTAGGTGTTAGACTCTGTGAGATTGTCCTTAGAAATGTCTTTGGGAGCTATACTTCAATATCAAGGGAAACAAAAGCCAAAATAAACAAATGAGCCTAGGTTAAACTAAAATGTTCTGCAAAGCAAACATAAAAACCATTATCATAAGTAAAATGACATCCCACTGAATGGGAGAAGATATTTGTACATCATATATATGGCAAGGGGTTAATATTCAAAATATATAAAAACTCCTAAAATGCAACAAAAAATCAAGTAATACATTCAAAAAATGTTCAGAACATATGAATAGACACTTACCCAAAAAGATAGACAGGTGGTCAACAAGCACATTAAAAGATGTTCATTATCTCTTGTTATTAGGGAAATGTAGATCAAAGCAATGCGATATCATCTCATGCCTGTGAAAATGATTATCCAAATGACTAGAAACAGCATTGCCAAGGACGTAGAGAAAAGGGAACTCATACACTATTGGTGGTAGTCTAAATTGGCACAGCCATTTTGGAAAAAGGTATGGACATTCCTCAAACAATTAAATAGAAATTTCATGTGATTCCATAATCCTACTTCTGGGTGCTTCTGAAAAGCATAAAATCACTAGTTCAAAGAGATATTTGTACTTCCATGTTTATTGTTTCATTATTTGCAATGGCTAAGAGATGGAAACAACCCAAATGTCTATTGATGGTTGAGTAAATAAACATGATATAGTATAGATACACAATGGAAAACAACTCAGTTATAAAACTATATTAAATACTTCTATTTGAAAAAATATGAATGGACCTAGAGGGAATTATGCTCAATAAAATAAATCAGTGGAATAGACAAACATCATATGATTTTATTCATATATATGATATATATATAATAGAGTATATATTATATATATACTCATATATATATAATAGAGAAACCAAAGAAATGAAAGAACCAACTCAAGTGAAGATAGACTTGTCAGTCTATAAGACCAAAGTAGGGAAGGGGAAAGAAGGATGAGTATATAAGATAAAGGGGGTCAATCATATGGCAAAGAACAGAACTGGACTATTAGTGGTGAACTTAATGTGGCATACACAGATATTGACTTACAATGATGCATATCTCAAATCTATATAATTTTACAGAGTGTAAATTTTTTTAAATTAAAAACAAGACAAAATGGTAGGCCAAGAGGCATAAAAAGAGACATAGAGAGCAAAATAACAGAAGAGAAAGCCCAGAAGTGAACCTACACATATATGTCTATTCACTTTCAACAAAGGAGTCAAGAATATAAATGGAAAAAGGATAATCTTTTCAATAAATAATGTTGGTAAAACTAGACAGTCACATTGGTTGATGAAAATGTAAATTGGTATGGTCATAAAAGTAGTATGGAACTTTCTCAAAAATTAAAAATAGAACTACCGTATGATCTAGCAATCTCATTTCTAGTTATATTCCCAAAATAAATGAAACCAGTATCTCAGAGATATCTGCATTATCTGCATGTTTATTGCATCATTATTCATAATTAATCTAAGCGTTTATCAGTTAATGAATGGATGCTTATATATGTATATACACACACACATACACAAACAATGGAACATTTTCAGTCTTAAAAAACAAAATCCTGTTACCTCTCATTTGCAACAATATGGACAAACCTGGAGAACACACGCTAAGTGAAATAAGTCTGGCACAGAAAGACAAATGCTGTTATTTATGTGTGAAATCTAGAAGTATCAAAACAAATAGTTTCTGGAAATCTAACTACAGCATGTTGACAATAATAATACTGCATTTTATATTTGAAATTTTTTAGGAGGATGTATCTTAGGTTTTCTTACTGCACACCCATACAGAGAGACCTATGCAAGGTAATAGATGTGCTAAGTAACTTGACTGAGATAATAATTTCACAATTTATAATGTATCAAACACGTTTTATGTCATGAATATATTGTTTTTATTTGTCAATTATACTTCAATAAAGCTGGATAAAAAATATGTTTACTATATAGTCATTCTTTATTAGTACTTGTTATCTTTGGTATTTAAAAATTCCTCCCCAAATAATAAGTAAATATAAGTAAAACATTACACTTTGAAATTTCACAAAATTAAGGATTCTGGACTCTAGTTATTTTTAAGAGAGACATACATTTGAACATGAAATTGAACTTTATATAAATTTGTGTTCCTTTTCAGTGTATTCTTTGGATTCAATTGTATTTATGGATATGAGGTAAATTGATTAACTATCAAAAAAGTTTTTAAAAAAGGAAAGGGAAATGTCACACTTTCTAGAACACTCTGTCATAGACTGTGGATTATGAAATATCAGTCTTGCTTTCACAATGAAAACTTTCATTCCCTATATCAAAAAAAAAAAAGATCAAGTACAGCAGTACAGTGATTCTAGATAAAAGGAGATACAAAAGTATCTTCCTAAATGGTTCCCCATAATCTCATAATATATTACTAAATATAGATAAACTTCATGATTGCACATGCATGTTTATTTTCATGAACTTTATTAATAAATGACTTCATTAGCAATCTTAGTTTAGCAATCCTACTTTTCCTTCATCTAACTAACTGGAGGGTAAATAAGAATAGACTGATTATACAAATTTATAACACTGATCCACATTAAATAATACATAAGTCTCATATACTAAAGTCATTTCTACTTTTTTATTCCTTAAATAAAGAACAAAATCATTTCACCTGAGTAGTCTGGGGCATATTGGTTCACCTAACTACCTTCCCTGATAATCATTTGTAACTGACTTGACTGGCCTAATCACATAATCAAGATTGCTATGCACATAATTCCTTGGAGGCTGGGGAGGGATCAAAATTTACAGTAGTTGAAGTCTCCTAGGGATGCAAACACTAAAGCAACAGCATTAATAGCACAGATTCAAGACATTGTTGGAAAACGTGGAGAGTCAGAGATAGGTAGGAAATGCCTACCATGAAAGACAAAATGAGCTTAGAGATTCATTCGAAGGGGTAACAATTGGAGAAGTAAGAAGGTACATGAATCCTTAGTGTTAAAAAGGTGAAAACTTGGAGTCTTCATTTTCTTTTCTCCTCATGAGGCTTGTAACCATATCTGATATAGTATCAATATTTCTTTAGCCACACACTCACTTTCAGCACTTGGTGTTCTTTATTGTGTCCAGGGAAAAGAGATTTTCTCTGGTGTCTGGTGTCCAAACGGCTCTGCTCTATGTGACCACTCCCTTCCAGGTCCTTTGACCTGATTTATTTTGTTTTGTTTTGATTTTTGTTTGTCTTTGTTTTTGTTCACTTACTTTTCTTTTAAGATTATGAGATTACCTAGTGGCCATGATGGGATATACAGGGGACAGGGAAGAAAAAAAAATTGCTAGGTCTCTCCTTAAGTTCCCAGGTTTCTAGATAAATTGCCTTCTTTTCTTCACCTTTCAGAAACTTCTGATGTTTGTCTCATGTATTTTGTACAGAATTTTTAAATGTAATAAGCAGAGAGGAATAGGATAAGATGTGCCTACTGCATCTTATCTGGAACTGGAAGTACCTGTTATCTTTTAATGTTAATCCTCTTCTGAAACATTACTTTACAAAAATTTATCTCTTTAGCTTCATGCAGTGTAAAATTGTTATGGCAATCATACTTCTGAGTGGAAAGGTGCAGTCAGTCCAGAATTCTGTACAAATCAATAGATTCCAGTATCTCAATTCATGCCCAGAGAGTTGTACTCAGGTGACCAATAATCTTACTTTGTAAAAGGAAGTTTATGGTTTTTGTTTTTCTGACTATAAAATAAATCTTTGTTCATTAGAGTAAATATCTTAAATTTCTAGAATTTTGTTCAAATAAGCTTTTGCTTAAGGCTTTGAAACTCCTCCAGATCCCAACATCCAATCATATAATTCCTTTTGATGTTTTTCATTACATTTTTTAAAACTTTGCTTAACAATTTTCTCCTCATTCTAATATATAATTTTTTTGGTATCCTCATTAGAATTTAGACATGTTTACATCTAAAATAAACAAACTGCAGCAATTTTCTAGCCTTCACATTCTTCTTTAGCTACCACCAGTCACTTCATCTGCTAGCCACTTCATCAGATTCTCTACTCTCCACTTTATCATGTGACACTTGACAAGTTGTTGTCTGGGTCTTCTGCAAACAACCCCATACTCTGACCTGTACCAAGTCACTGCTGACCTATTTCTAAATGCAATAAGCACTTTCTAGACTTCACTTGGCTTCACTTCTGATCAGTAATTGATTATTATTTGACATTCCCTCCTCTGCTTCTACTGTTCTTTCTCAAATAAGAGAAAATCTCTATTTCATCCAAATTGACTTTTTAATTGTTTTTTCTCTTTTCACTATATCAGAAATACAAACTCATGCAAGATTCATTCATGTGACACTTAAGAGAAAACTAAAATTTGCTTTTCCTGTTAACTCTCATCATAGTTCTACAGAGGAATGCATAGTTAAGTTATTGTTTATAATTCTACTGAATAAAAGCTGTATACTTGACATGATAATTTAGATACACTTAAAATATTATTCTAATTTGTGATAATTCTTTAACTGTCCTTTAACAATCCCACTTCAGAGAGTAAAAAAGAGAAGCGAATGAAAAAAAATTCTGTTTTCTGAGTTTCAAAACTGGTATTAGAATAGATATTAGTTAACTCAATTTGAGAAAAAAAAATGAATTTTGAAGTTGTACTGTTTGGTTATAGTCACTTTCAGTATTTTCTGTCTCACATAAATGGAGACTTATCTATACAGTTGCGTAATTCAGACATCATCTGAGCACATCACTCATTCTCATGAGCATACCCCATTCATACAGAATCCTATCAATTATCTGTCCTAGATATCATCACTTTATTCTTGTTTATCCCACCTTCACTTGACATCACCCATCTGAGTATTGTAGACACTTCTATCTCTACCCAAAGCTTATCAACCCATATCTATGGGGCTCACCTCAAAATGAATTCCATATTTGCAGATAGAACATCATTTTAGAGTGTTAGTATAATTTTATGGCCCACTTTTAAAATACCTCACAGTTTTTTTATGTCTTTAAAATCCAAAGCATAGGCATAATTTATATTAGGGAGGAGAGAAATTACTCCCTATCACTCTAGTTTTTTGCTTGTTTGTTTTGTTTTAGGCTACTGGAACAATCAAATAAATATCAGACAAATAAGTCAGAGGAAAAAAACTACACACATTTAATGACATGAATATAACAGGGAATCTATATTGATGTGAATTCAGAGATAGTGAGGTAAAGTGAGGGTATATTCCATGAGATAAGGAATGGGTCTTGGGGTCTAGGGCTTTAAGGAAAAAGGGGACTCACTTGATGAGGAGAGGCTGACTTATCTGACTAAGATCAGATGCTCCGCAATTATATATTTGCCCTACTATACAGATAGATTATTCTGATAGAAAGATTATTTCTGGCAAAAAAAAAAATTCTGGATAATTCTCCTTATTTTCATTCTAGATATTAAGGGAGTGTTGAATGTTTCTTGTGGCCCTGCATTTCTGACTGCCCCATCAACTTGAAATAATCCTTGGGCCAAAATGTCACATATTGGGAAGGCTTGCTTTGAAAATCTTGGGGAGGCCTGTTCTGGAAATCTTGGGAGATCTATCTATTACTTATAAACCCTTCATGTTGTGCCCTCATTTAAACTCTTTATCCACATTTCTCAGCATTGGCCATTCTGGCTTCTCTCTTCTGCTGGACTCATTCCTCTGGATGTGGTCAGAAGCCATTCACATACACTGAACCAGCCGCCCTTGCTTTACTCGACTGATTATTCTTAACTTATCTTTTCTGATATTCTATTACATACACTGATGACTTTTTAATATTTTAATATTTAATGTCTTAATATTTTAATTTAACTTCCTGTACTTTTGTTATTTTTAATTTCCTATAATTTTCAAATATCAAATCAAATAATTACTAAACAATAATAATTATGTTTCTTACTTTGCAGTACTTCTTCTGATTATCTAGTATTCGCAGTATCTCTTTTTTTATCTCTTTTTTTTTATCTAGTATTTGCAGTATTTGCAGTATCTCTTCTGATTATCTAGTGTTGAATTATTAGCTGTCATCCTGACTTTGATTTTATGTCTTTTTCTTCCAAAATTCAACCCTATTACTAATGACTTTTTAATGTCTTATTAGTTTCATTTCATATATACCATGTGCAAAGGATAAAAACTTCCCATTGAGATAAAGTAAGAAAGAGGGAAAATTTAAGCAAGTATTTCCTTTTAAAGTTCTATAAAATTCCTTTAATAATTGAAACATTCACCGTAGAGTAATGACAATGTATTTCATTAACACTTTGTTTCTTCAAAATGTTTCATTTTTAAAAATTATCACTCTAGTATACAATTTTGTATTTAAAAATTTTGGGGTGCTTTATACATGATTTATTCAGAGTATATTCTTAGAAATGATGTTCTGACTCAAACATGTGACATTTTAAAAAAGGCTGTTGGTAAATATAGCCAAATTCTCTAAATTGCCTTCTGGAAGTGTTCTATAAATTAATATTTCCATTAACTTGAGCTTAGTTTTCAAGTTCTTAATTAAGAGAAGCAAACCCCTCGAGAGGAGACAGTCCTAGGCTGCTAAATCAAGCTGGCTGCTCACACTCAGTGACAGTTTTGCAACTCCCACCCTGCCCCTCATTTTCCTCTGTCACACATGCATAATGGTACAGAGAGGTCAGGCAACATAAGGACACTAGGCACGAGTTATGAAAGCTGTAGGCATGGGAGAGCTAGCTGACTCCTGATACGGTGGTAATAATATTGGTGCTATTATTTCTATTCCTATTTGCTTTTGGCACAAATGACAGCCAGTTCTGGAGACACTGAACCTGTTTTCTGCTGCCAACATGTTCTACTAATGATCACTGCAAAAATGCCAGCTGTAGACATACAGACATAATTTTTTTCCCCCATTTTCTTGCCTTTAGCGAAGGAAAGAAGAAAAAGTACTAAATTAATGTGAATTGGTAAAGGTTATATAGAAATCCTTTCTTCTCTGATTCCATAGCTTCAACCCAAGTTTCCTGCCCTGTATGTACTACTTGGAATACAATTCTCCCATTTGCTCTTTGACCAAGTTTTTCCACTAAAACTGTGGATTATATTCAAAATGATGTGGAGTGCATTAAATTCAGATGAAAATAGGAGAGAAGTGCCAGCTTCTCTTCTCCTAAGCTACTGTGCTCTCTTGCAATCTTTGAAATTTCTGGAAAGTTTACTGGGGTAAGTGGTGCTTCAGGCAGACTCCATTTCATTTCCTCAGTTCTCTGGAAGTGGCTCTGACTAGGACCACACTCAGGGAACACACATGCTAGTTGGACTTTATAGCCAGAATCAAACTCAGCAAGTGACAAGTCTCTAGAACTGTTCAGTAAATGGGAGTGAGCAGGGTAATTGCACTCCACAGTCCCCAGGCCACCTGGTCCTGATACTCACATTTATTTCAGCCAAGGCCTTGTCAGCTTGATTACATAGTTAATACCAAGATTGTTTTGCATAGGTTTCTAGAGTAGCTCAGCTGCTTAGCTCCCTGGAAACATTAATAACCTGGAATCAGAGTGACAGGAGAGTTCCAGACCCAATTCTCTCCTGGCTACTACTACCAATGTCAGCTTGTCTTTAAAAGAGCAATTGGAAAATAGGAAATTTGCTCTGCCATTTCTTCTTCAGTAATAAATACATATACTGCTCATTGAAGGCTTACCCTTTACTATAGGCCTTACCTAAATGATCTTCAATTCTCACCTTGTTAGATGCCTGTTTTGGTTTCCATTTTTAAGGTGAGAAAACTGTGGTTCAGAGATTTAAGGAGTTCCCCAAGACCACACATCTGAAGCTGACAGCGCCAAGGTTTGCTTCAAGAAAGCCTACTCAATGCTAGCTCTTCCTGACAGGAAATACTTTTCTGTAATCTTCATTAGCAGTTTCAGTGAGAACAGTGGACTTATCTTGCCCAATATTAGTTATCAACACAATAGAGGAAGCACAGAAAACAATAGTTGGGGCTATGGAGAATGGCAGCTAAATCTGTGAGAGCTGGGAAAGAGATGTGGTATTTAAATCAAGTTAAGACTTTAAAATGAGAGAAGTTTATTATACTTAAAGCCTGCTTACACACTTCACAGTAAAAATCTAAAGTGCTCTACTTTTCCATGGGCTCAGAAGCTTTAGCACCTCTCTCTACCTCTTTCTCACTCTTTTAAAGGGCTCTTTTGCAGGCCAGAGTGAAGGCAAGCAGGCAAGCAGGCAGAAAGAGAGGAAAAAGAAGCAGAAGATTCTATTTTGATTTAGTTGTTCATCCTGATGGTTCCTCCTGGCTCTGGGATGTGAACTTGGGTCCTTGGATATATATGGATTGTGCTGGGCAGGAAGCCACAAACCTAACCACTATTCCACTACAAACACCTTTAGCACCTCTCTTTTGTTTTCTCATTCTGCACTGGGAATGACTTGGGGCTCTCAATAGAGTACAAATCAGATCATTTCACTTAGAATCTTTAACAATTTTCCATGACCTTAGTGATTAATTCAGAACGCCTTAAAGTGACAAATTAAGTTCTTAGCTTTCACTGCTCTCCATTTATTTCCCCATCCCATCTTATTCTATCCATATTGAATTATCTGGAGTTCCTTGCCCAATTCTTTAAAACATTGGCAGGACCATCTTCCCTTACTGAATTCATCCTTATTCCTCCCTTACCTAATTCATCCTTCACTCTCATTTCAGTCTTCTAAAACTTAGTAACTTAAGAGTCACCTACTCTCAGAAGCCCTCCCTAACTGATCACCATCCTTTCCCTCCATGAGGACAAACTGTGTGTTCCTTCAGTTGCTCTGGCATTCTATACTGATCATTATCAGCACACATTACGATGAGATATAATTTGGTTTCCTTGAATTCTCTTGGACTAGACTGTGGGCATCTTGGGAGTATTTATTATTCAAAAGCACATATATTAAGGAGTTAGTAGATATGAAGACAGGCAAAGATGGACTTAAGACTCTTTCTGGTAAGATCTAGAATCTGCCCTTCCTTGATATAAAGAAAATTTCTGGATTGTCATATTCCCTGCAAAGGGCTAATTAATTTTATATTAGTTCAACTTTAAATGTTTATTGAATATTCACTTCAGGGTATTTATGGTGTCCTATGGTGTCCAAGATTATAAAGTTTCAGAAACAAGAATTTGCTTCAAATAATATGAAATACATATTGTATGCCAGACTGATCATATACAGCAGTTTATAAACTAAAACCTTGAGTCTTTTTGTAAGCTGATACTGTGATACCTAGAGTAAATGCTGATATCCTCTGGAGGAGTTAAATAATGAAAGTCAAATATCTACTTAAAAGCTATCTTCAAATGTTTGCATTTAAAATAATGTTTTAGTTCAACTTTAGATAGGTTCTTCTTTCTTTATATTCTTGTTCTATGTGGATTTATAGAAATAGTAAAGAATAGAGATGGTTTAATGAGAAAGTTTGGTTGAGCCTGAAATCAAATAATTCAAAATGTCATATTCCTGGACATTGCTCCCATGTCTTGTCATAGCTTTAACTTAAGTGATTTGAAAGGCGTAGGCTCCACTATATTATTTTATACATAAATATCAAATAAAAGTAGTTAAATCAAAGGACTGTACCCCAAGAGAAAGTATTTTTTTTTTTGCAAGACTACCAAAATTCTGTGATCCACAAATAGAATGTAGTAAAGATAATGGCAGGGACAAAGCAGGTATTTTTTACACATTCATCGACAGTCTATTCATTTACCTAATTAACAATATCTTTTACTTCTTCACTTATTTTTTTAACATAAACTATATGAATTTTGGTGGATGAATATAAGTGACCTGAGTTTGATTTGGTCACTGTATGAATGAGATGTCTGAAACTTCATAAAAGGTGAAAGCAAAGTCTTTTTCTTTAGAAGAGTACTTTATGGACCCTCTTTTCAAATAAAGTAACATATTTGCATGTGCATTTTTTCCTTGTTGGAGAAGGTCAGTGAGAGGACATTTCATTCCAGTTGACCTGCAATTCAATGTTCCTCACTCCTCCCCCTTTTTTGGAAGGTATGTTCTACTTAGGTTCCCATAGTTGGAGCAGTTTTAAGGACATAAGTTTGAGATAGTAATGTGTTGTTGATACCATCTGGACTGTAAATATAGCTGAACTCTGTTAACACACCTGTATAAACTTTGAAGATTCTGGTGGGCAGATACAGTAATCTACCTGTAGCTGCTTGAGACAAAACTTGTCTGTATGTTCCCTTGTTGATTAAAATTGCCATTTTAAATCTGGAGTCCTTGACCTCCATGTATGTTGATCAGTTTCAGATTTTACACATAAAACACCAAAAAATTGTGAATCAACATTTTCCGAATAATTTTGCAGTGTTAACAGATGGCCAGATTAATATAGATCATTTGTACAAGTATTTTACTCTTGAGATTTTTTTTTTTTTTAATTTTTTAACAGAGAAGAGTTGATCAATGGGGTTCAGGAATAAGCACCTTTTACTAGAGTTAGTGTATTTTTAAATGGCTAACATTTCTCAACCTTTTAAAATCTATTAACCCAATGTACTGAACAGAACTTACGGAGTTCAGCTGCAGATTGCATGAAGAGCTCAAGTTCATGTTATTTGTTGTCCAATTTAAAGAGTACATTGTTAGACATGCTTTTACAAACTATAGTACATTCATGCTACCAACTTAAAAATGCCACGTCAACTTTCGTATGGACGTAAATTTACCCACTACTTAGCCAATTACTAGACTTCAAAAGATATATTTTATATGAGAAATTCTTTGATGTAATTAACTTCTGCCCAGAAACATTATGTAGTCCTGGGCAAAAGGTTTACTAAGGAAAAGGAACTCCAAGGGTTATATGCAGTGACTGACACCTCAGGAAAGAACTCATATGAGTCTACTTGCTTAAAGGAAACAAAGAATAAATATAGGAGGATTGGGAAAACACCCATTTATTGTACAATTATAGCTTCATCTTCTACTATAAGAACTAATCCTTGTATCATATAAACCTTAATTTCCAATATCATAAAACTATTGTTTTGAAAAATAAATTATAAAAAATTAATACTCTATACTTGAATTTAGTTACATGATGAAACTTCATTAAGTCTATCTTAGATAGCCAAGAATGCTGATTAAATATTTGAAAAAATAAATATTTATAGTTTTTTCCCCTTGGAGGCTTTTAATTTAATAATCTGTTTATTATTTCATTAGGTGAGCAATGTAATCAGAGACCCATAATAGATATAAAAATTACTAAGTTTAATGATTCAGGAATTCCCCTGAAGTGAAAATAACAACTAAACTGAATAATCTAAATTGATTAGTTTTGCTTGTATCATTATAGCTCTTGGGACCGTAATATTAAACTTATCACTTCAGTATTCTCCATTAATTCATTTCATGTATATTCCAGTATCCAAAAGTAATTCTGAAAATGTAGCTTAGCATTTCATTCTTTTTTAAAAATTGCTTTTGTCTTTGTCCTTTGGGGACTTTTCTCTCTTATGAATGTAAAATCATTATGTAAATCTCGTAACAAAATCAAGAACCATTTCCAATACAAGGGTCATCTGTCTGATTCTTGAATTATGTAGTGAAGTACTATATACATTGTACAGACTTCAGTCAGTGAATCCGCTTTGGCCAGCCCATCAAGAATAAAGCTGTTAGACACTGTGAAGAATATGAACATGTGAAGCAGGGGAGACCAGTGAGCACATCAAGATATGAACATGTGAAACAGATCATGTCCTAAAGGAGCTTATGATCTGTGATTTTTAGAAGACATCATATAAAATAATACTTTTCAAACAATATGTGACAGGTTGGAGTGAATAAAATATCAAATATAATTTGTAAATTCAAAAGAATATTGTTATTCAAAGAGCCATTTTGATAAACTATTATCCAGTACTTATTGATATTTCCACAGCATAAAAACTTTGGAGTGATGACAAAGAATTTGCTTTCAAAGTGAGATACAAAACTATATAAGCATAACATACTTATTTAAAATGTAAAAATATGATTGTTCAGTTTAATTTACTTAACTTTTACTGATTTTGACTGTTTTAAAATCGTATTTTTTACTGTGAGAATATCAAACATATATATGTTATACCACATATAACGTGTTTTGTATATATATACATATATGTATAGATATGCAGATATCTAAGAGCAATCCCAATGTAGGTATTACCAGTGTAGAATTTTTAAGGAGACAAATAGTATTGATATAATATACTTTTTATTTATATGATAGAGCAAAATGCTATAGGATTTTATTTGAATGAGATCTGTATATCAGAAGAGAGGGTGGGGCATTCCTGATAGAGAAAAATAAAAGGATGAGGGAAAAAATGGAAAGAACTAAGTGAGGTATTCAACTGGAGGGAGGAGACCCGTGAGCACTTTAAGAGATGATAGGAAAGTATTGGTGACACAGTTGGTAAAATAAAATGTTAAATAAAAAGGAGGAAAATATTTTAACAGCTGCAAGATTTTCATCTTGGGTTATTGTGCTTATAGGATGAGAGGTGTTGACTCTGAAGTAACTATAATGACTTTGTATTTAGAAACACAGAATAATGTAGTTTTAAATCTAGAAAGGACCTTAGATATTACCTAGTTAGAGCACTTGTTCTTTTTAGAAAACAAATAGAAAAAATATTTAACCAAAACCATGAATCCAGCCCAAAGAGGCAGAACCAACACCTGATATTATTTTTCCTTTGGAATGGGAGTGTACTTTTCTTAGCTGGGAAGACATTCTAGTAGAGGGAGTACTAATTTTGAGTCAGTAAAAACTTGAATGGGAGAGATTTGGCCGTATTCAAAGAGAGATGAAGTGAGAAACTCAGAGAGAAGGGAGATGAAAACTAGGTAGAGCAGAGGCCAAGTCTGCTGCTGAGGAAAGTGGCTGCCATGAATGAGATCAAGTAAGATACTTTATTATTTTAAAGTTTAAAAATATTAAAAAATTAAGAAATATATTTACACTTTTGACAATATTGAAAAAAATAAAAACATTAAAACTATCATCATCATCATCATAATTCTATTGCATTCAATCAATTGGATTTATAATTTACCAATTCCCAATAGGGAAATCTTCAGGTCCAGATGGTTTCACTGGTAAATTATATGAGATGTTTAAAGAGGGATTAGCACAGTTTCACACAACAATTATCAGAAAATAAAAGAAAAGAGAGTTCTTCCCAACTCATGTCATGAAGCTAACATTACCCAATATCAAAATCAGAAAAACAAAGAACAATGAAGGAAAACTAAATATTAATATCCCTCAATAGAGCTAAATTTTATTAAAATATTAACAAATAAAATTCAACAATATATTATATATTATACACATGCTGTATATAATTTATATATATAAAACAATGTGTAAAGTATAGTATATAATTAGTTATTCGCCATAAACAGGAGGTTTATTTCAGATGTGGAAGTCTGTCTCACTACTCAAGAATGAACCAATCAGTGTAATTTACTATGTAATCTAAGTAGTAATAGACTAAAGAAAAATTACATGACTATGTCAATTAATGCAGTAAAAGTGTTTGACAAAACTCCACACAAATTCATGACAAGCTTTTAGCTATTTTGATAGGCATAGAACAGAATTTTCTAATTTTGGTGAATAACAACTGTATCTACAGCTAATGTTATACTTAATGGTGAGAGACTGGGTTATTTCACCAACATCATTTCTTGAAAATACTTGTTTCCCCATTAAATTATCTTGACACCCTTGCTGAAAATAAATTGATCATAAATGTAAGGATTTATTTTTGGACTCTACATTTTGTTCTATAAACTTATATTTATATAAATTTATATTTTTATTAGTGATACATTGATTTATTACTTAGCTCTGCAGTAAGTTTAAAAACAGAAAGTGCGAGTCTCCCAACATTTATCTTTCTCAAATTGTTTTTTCCGTTATACACTAATTCAAAGAGATACATGCATCCCCATGGCTTTTTGCAGCATTATTTATAATAGCCAAGAAATTAAGACAACTTAAGTGTATATCATTAGATGAATGGCCAAAGAAGACGCGGTTTATATACACAATGGAATACACATAGTCATAAAGAAAGATGAAATTCTGCCATTTTCAACATCATGAAAGGAAACTAGAGGGGACTATATTATGTGAAATAAGGCAAAAGGAGAAAGATTAATGTCTATAATCTCGCTCATGTGGAATTAAAAAAAAAAAAAAGCAATGCATAGACAAAACGAAAACTAACCTTGTACACTGACAACAGAGCTGAAGTTACTAGAAGGAAAAGGGTTGTAGGATAGGATCATGAGGTAGGGGGCTTCAATGGAAAATGAAAATTGGTGAAGAACTATTAGAATTTTGGTGTTGGGGGTGGTGTATAATTATCAATACATATTTTCAAGAAATGATGGTGAAGCAACATATGCTAATCAAAAGAATTTGGGCCTCTAACTCAATCATATAAAAATACTACTCAGCTATAAAAAATGAAATACTGTCATTTGCAACAATATGATTGGTTAGTCAAATAAGTCAGAGAATGATTTTGCTCATATGTGGTATGATAAAAACTAAACAATGAACTCTTATCAATAAAAAAGAGACTTTTTAAGTTTATAAGATAAAATTAGTGCTACCAGAAGGGAGGGGAAGTCAAGACCTTTCTCAAGCTATTGAGGGAACTATTGACTGAGAATTCACAGACATCACTCTGGATTGGAGAGTTTTGCCTTGCACAATGTCATGTCTTATTTCTCAGGGCAACAAAGATTCCATAACTGATTAATGTGTAGCATAAAGACCCAGACTGCTCTTCTTATCTCAGGAATATACTAAAGGATCATCACAACTTCAGAGTTCCCAAAGAATTATCCTAGTAGTTGTCAAGACTACATTACAGCCTCATTTCTTTCTCTGACCAGTACTGTCTGCTGCCTTTTCTTTTCTTTCACTGTGTTAACCTCAAGTGTACTCACAAAAGTTTCTGCATGCTACCCTCCATAGCAAAATCTGCTTCCTGGGAAACCCATCCTTCAACAAGAACATTATTGGGATACTTGGTAACAATTGAATATGGGATTTTATGATTGTATCAATTTAAAATTTCATGATTTTTAAAAAATCACATATTGTGTGTATTTAGGAGAATGCTCTTGTTTTTAGCAAACACACGTTGTAATATTGGGTTGAAGGCACACTACATATTCCAAGTAATTCACATGGTTTAGAAAACAAAACTGTATATGGAGAGGTAAAGCATTGGAGAAGAATGAAAGAACATAGGACAAATGTAAATAATTGATGAATGGAGTAAAAGTTGTGGGTGCATTATTTATATTCTTTTAACTTTTCTCTAAGTTTTAATTTGTATTAAAATAAAACATTAAAAAGATGAAAGTTACCAGAATCCCCCTTTCCCAGTGATTCTTATGTACTGCTAGAGTACTGGCATCATTTTTTTGTTACTCCCCAAGGTGAGAACTATTAGTATAATGGGAAATATTGACTTTAATTAATAATTTCAAAAAATGTGATGAATGAGCAAGTTCAGAATCCTAAGAAGACACAGGAAAAATGACTAACCTAGTTCACTGGGTCAAAGAAGTTGTCCTTGTGGAGCGGTGAGGGGGTTGGGAGTGTGGTTGGAAAGAGGAATGATCTTTATAACATGTGAATTAAATTTCAGAAATGTCATTAAAGTAATATAAATAAACATATAGATCTTTAAAAATTGTCAAATTTAATTAAATTATTACCTAGAAGAAGTCTTTTGCTGAGATAGTTCTATTTCTCATGATTAAATAAGGAGAAGAAAGGGACTGGAATAACTTGGTTGGGTTTATTGATATATTTTATTGCCATAAGCCTCATGTTGGGATATCAAAAAGACCCTCATCTTTATTCACCTCATCTATATAACTAGGATAGTATTTTGTTTATTATTTTCACTGTTGTCCTCCTGGGCAGCAAGACCTGCTCCCTACACCTTGCTTATTTCTTTCAAGGTTATTCTGGAAGGGTGGACTTTTTAAAAGCTTGTCTCTTGCCCCTACCACTTCCAATGGATAATTCTATCTGCTCGGATATTGAACCCGATATCTCATTAATGAACCTTGAAAATATTATGCTAATTGAAAGAAGCCAGTCACACCAGAAAAATAGTGAATGATTTTGTTTGTATGAAATGTTCTTAATAGGCAAACCTGTATCAGTAAAAGGCATATCAGTGTTTGTTTAGGGCTGTGATGATGGAGATATAGGGTCATGGCTACTAAAGGATAGAGAGTTTCTTTTTGAGGTAATGAAAATGTTTATGCTTGGTAAGATAGGTCAAAAGTAGAAAGACAGACATCACATGACATCACTCATATGAGGTGTATAGATATAATAAGCAAACAAATGAACTAAATTAAACAAAAATAGACTAAACAGAAAAAGGAACTAAATCAAATAACAATAGAATTTTAGTCAAAGGAAATTAATAGTTGCAGGAATAGAAGGGGGAGGGTAGGTGGGCAAATGGGATAAAGGGGATTAATTATATATTGAAGGAAGAACTGAAATAGTGGTGAACTCAATGTAGATATGAATTTAGTAGTAGGTATACCTTAAGTCTATATAATGTTTTAATGTAATTTTCTTTCAATAGAATTAATTTAAAATTATAATAAATTAGCCATCAATCCACATATCTGTGAATATGCTAAAAATTATTGAATTATACACTTTAAATAGATGAATTCTATGATGTATGAATTCTGTGTCAATAAAATTATTATTTAAAAACCCCAAAAGAACAAAACCATGAGAAAATATTAATCTCTGTTGGAATTGTCTGAGTTTGCAACATCCCTGAATGGGATTCCTGGTAACCTCTTGCTTTTTCACCCTTATTCTCCTCTCTACATGCCCCAGAAACACACACATGTGTACACACACAGACACACACACAGCCCTAACTCAGCTTCTTGTTTCTTCCTTATCTTACATGAGCCCAATTCCCTTCCTTTTTTCTCTGTTCCACTCTTCCAGAGATCCTAACATACCCAGTATCCAGTCTTCTGAGTTTTCCTGAGTTTGAGATATTCCCACTCTTCCTCATGTCCCTAGCCAATGGCAGAATATGTTTACACAATGTTTAGTCAAGTTCAAGGCCATAGTAGCAACAGCTATTTCATTTCATGAAAGAATTTATATGTTAGTTGGACCTCAGGAGGATTTTATTCCATCCAGAGATATGTAGAGGGGTATTGCCCCAGCAGAAAAGTCAAGGAAAGGCACACAAAAGATTTAAAGAAGAGCAAGTAACTTTATTAAATAAAGAAAAGAGTGGGTGAGTTGGATACTAGAAAAACAGGTAGGACCAAGATTATTGGTGGGTAGGGCTGAGAAAGGTGGAAAGGCAGAACCTCAGAAAGTGGAGAATCTCTAGTATTTGATAGCTGAGTCAGATACAAAAGGAATTTTTGTCTCTCTGTTGTCACGGTGCTTCCTGAAGGTTTTAACTCTGTTCTAAATTGTAGTATATGGTCACACAAAACTAATTTCTTCTCGTGAAATGAACATCTCATCTTTTAAAATTATAATTAATTTTTATACAACTACTAATGGTTATCATGAGTCATTCATTATCATTTTTGTTATATAATATTTTTGGATAAAATTAACCAGACATTTAAATTTCTAGCTAAATATTTTATCTTGGACCCCTACATTTTATGCTAGTTGTTTTGTAGCTGTGACTGAGCAACAAAAGTTGCATAAATTAGATATAAATAGCTTCCTTAAAAATTAAAAAAATGACAATTTATTGGATAAAATTAAGAGAAACCAGTGTAAAACTCTTAAGAATCATATTGATCATGTTGTTAGATTAATGTGTAATTTATAGCCACATAAGCAAGGTGTCTTTTAGTTATGGACTTCCTGTCCTATTTCTCCTGACACTATTTTAATAAGATTCTGACAGATCTAGAGAATCAGTTTTGATCACTGCCACTCTATTTTTTCTTCAGTCAATTTAGGTAATTATTAACTTATTTATGCTAATTATCATCACTCTGCTTACAAGCAGCAGCCTCCAGAATATTCTCAAATGTAAGTCATTTCTACCTTCCCTTTAAGTTTCAAATGTTTCAATTGTCACTCATTATACCTTTCACTTTCTACTTCGTGTTTAGTATATCTCATATGTATACTTTATAGCTTCAGTTATATGGAAGCTAGTTAAAGTACCCAACCATGCTGTTTGGAACCTCCTTTGGTTAGAAGGGCATTAGCAAAGAGCAGGCACTCAAATATCTTTAAAAAATGAAGAAAAGAATGAACAATGTTGTAATATTTTGTTCCTAGTCCCCCTTTAAGCCCCTATCTCTTATAGAAACCTGGGTTAAAATTCCTCCTATTAAGCATGTGTTGAAATTCTTTTAGAAATTATTAGCATCCGTGGAAATACAATTATTGAGTATCTTCTTTGGAAAAAAAACTATTAAGAGGGAAGAAGCAAGGTAGAAAAGACTCTCAAGGAGATTTTATATATGTGTAATATAAATGTCGATAATAGATTATGTATGATGTGTCTATGTAATCTACTATTATCAACTTTCAAAAAATGAAGTCATAAAATTGAAGATTTTCACAGATTTATCTTTTGTATCTTTGTTACTGATTTAAAAAGTTTAAAAGAAAGTCTAGAAATGTATCCATCAGGAATGAAGGTGAGTAGGCAGGCAGACAGGCAGGAATAAAGAAGAGGAAGAATCAGTTTAATATGTTTTGTTTGGTTTTTCATCTTGACTGCTGACCCTGCCTCTGGGACACAAACCCCAGGTCCTTGACATGTGTAGATTGTGCCCAACTGTTATTCCACCATGGTGTGCCAGAAATCTATTTCAAATAAGCAATCTGGGCTTAATAGTTTCACAAAAGAATGTTTCTCTTTTTTTTGAGATAGTTTGAATTGATATTGATAGCATGAAGGTGCCTTTGAGTTAAGGTATTAGACTATTCTTTAATCAAAATTATGATTGTTGGCTGATAAAAAATGTTCAAAGATTGATTATTCAAAGATTGGTTAAGTAATAGGTTTAAACTTTAAAACTTTCACTTTCTATATAAAATCTTTGACTCCTGATCTCAGTTTATATTTCGGCATTATCAGTTTTTAGTACCTCATTGTCACGTGCTACAAAGAAGGAATTTAATGGCAATCTTTGAATTTCTTTTTCTGAAAACTGAATGCAACACAGTCTAAATAAAATTTCTGATATTCCTATAATTGGTAATGAATTTGGGATACACAATATTATTGCTACATTTATACATAGCCCTACAAAAGGAAGCAAATTCTAAATCTCTCCAATCTTCATTAATTAAGTAATTTGGTTGCCTCAAGTGTTTCTTGACT
Organism: Solenodon paradoxus; assembly: GCA_004363575.1. Classification (NCBI taxonomy): domain Eukaryota; kingdom Metazoa; phylum Chordata; class Mammalia; order Eulipotyphla; family Solenodontidae; genus Solenodon; species Solenodon paradoxus. The sequence goes on along the minus strand of RJWH01000182.1, from coordinate 180,020 downwards.
GTCAACAACCTTGGCTGATGAGAAAAGATTCTTTTGAAATCTATGTGGATTTTTTTCATCATTTAAATTAGTCAAGGCCAAGGAAGAATTGAAGATAGAGGATACCCAGTGAGGAGAGGGACTTTGAAAGGCAAGAGAATCTTAAAACATAATAATTCTGGAAAATTAGAAACTTGAGAAGGTCAAGCAATGTAAACCTAAGTATTCGAGGACTTGAGGTCTGAAATAAAAATCTAAGAGAAAAGATATACCCTTTCTGAATAGTTAATAATTATGTATAAATTATGAAGTGGACAAGTTAAACATTATGGCTGAAAGTAGGAAAGAGTTTTGTTTTCTTTTAGTTAAAATCCATGCCAAAATATCATAAAACTTGAAAAAACAGCAGCATTTTGGTGTTGTGAATTAAAAGGAGAATACTGAACTGGAGAAAAAGATTTTCAGAATTTTGAAAGAGTACATTATGTCATTCTAAATTTATATATTATTGTGTTTTGGTGTTTCTATGCAAAAGAAACATAAATTAGAGAAATTTGAACATTAGTATAAATACAAAATAGAATTTTAAAAATACTTTCTGAAGTGACTTGCCATTATGAATTCAAGTAAAATTCAGTTATTTTTATCACGGATGAAAAAATGCAGTAGGACTTGTCTTCTCTCTGCTACCAAGATTTTTGCCTCTATCTCCTGCCTGTACTTACTCCAGTGTTTAAGTTAAACTGCTGGTACGCTGTTCTGAGAAACTAAAAACAATGACAACACCTGAATATATTCTGAGATCAGAAGCCACATATTTTATGTAGGAACTGAGTTTCAGTAATCCTTTCCTCATGAACTTTACACTTTCTTATCCTCCCACTAGAACACAGTTGTTTTTATTTTTGTCTTTAGTTTTGTATGACCCACAGTTTTTACATGAGCAGCCTCTTTATTGTCTTCAGGTCTTTGCTCGAATGTCACATTATCCGTATATCTTCCTTGACACCATTGTATAAAATAATTGTAAAAAAATAATATCAATTTTTGACCACTTCACCTTGCTCATATTTTATGACATTTAATGTCCACAAAGCATTATTGCTTATTTCTTCCAAACTAGAATGAGGTCATGGACTTAGATTCATCACTATATGTCTAGTACCTAGAATAGTGTTTGACTATAGTAATTCCTTAAGAATGATTTGTCAGTTGAATTAATATGAAGTCGTAATACACACTGATCATTGAAGAGAGTTCTAAAACTCCTTTAAACTACCTTTTATCAAGAGGAAATTCAATTCTTTAGTCTTTATATATAGATAATAACACACACACACACACACACACACACACACACACACACACACACACTCTCACACTGTAGCAAATCTTCCCCTTTTAAGGAAGAGAGCTCCAAGTAGATAAAAAGCACCCTCTTTCTACTCTGGTTGTTGTTAACTCAGTCTGGTAATTTTTAAAAGGGACATACAGAGCTGTTAGTGAAATTCAGTGCCACTTGATTTATTGAAAAGTATCTATAGAGCAGAAAATATATGCTCATTGTACTTCATTTTTTAAAGAGGGAGGAAAGCAGAGGAGTAAGAATTTTTTTTTTTTAAGAAAGAAAAGAAGAGATAGATGAAAGAAATATCTTTTTTTGCTGGTTTTTGCTAAACTGGATCAATTCTGATCAAACTGGAATATGTGGCAACTAGTGATTGAAACTGGGACAGAATTTGAGACTGGTGGAGAGAGTCTACTGAGAGTGGAGGCTTTGGGAAAGATTGTATCACTCCTTGAATTAGATGAATAAGGAAAAGGCATTGTATATATTGTTATAGGGATGATTGTTTGGTATACTGTAACCATTTGTGAGCATAAAGAGTACTAGATTGGGATAGTCAAATATGCTGAGGATGGCAGAACAGAAAGAAGAAAAGAACTTTGACAGCAATAATACCATTGGGCAACTAAATTATCCATTTGCTCGTGAGATAAGTTTTTCTCTTTTGTTTAAGCCAGTTGAGTCAAGGTTATTTGCTATTTGCAACAGAAGCTTTCCACAAGACACTAGCAGTATATGTGTGAACCCACGTGCTTGAAAGTACATAGGACTTTCAAGGTATTTCTAACATAATTTTGTCTTTAAGTGGTTTTTCAGTGTACTAACTTTAAAACCTAATCTCTGCTAAAATGTAACTTCACATAATATATTTATTGGTGGTAATTACTTCTCGATCTAATAGTTGCTCTGTTATCTTAGACATATTTCAAGTTATTGTTTTAATTTATGGTTTCCTTGTCTGAGAATTCTTCACCTTGCTCATTGGGTGGACCTCACTGTATATCAGTATCCACAAGCTCTAGTTTTTGAAGGATAAGTTTGCCCAAAATGTTCATAACATTTTTACAATGTATGTCACTTTGACATATGGATTGCTTCAGCCTGAGGTTAATCAAGGCCTTGAAAGTCCATGGAAAACTCTTACCCCTCTTTCAACTACCTAAAAACAAAACAAACTGGGGTATTAGGCAGTGTTAGGTATTTTACCAGAAATAAACTTTCTATCAGAAAAACCTGTCTATATGGCAAATAATTTAATTACAGATCATGTAATCTTTTCTTTGAGTCACTTTCTCCTAGTCATGTGAGTCCCCCAGAACTTGAAGTCCCAGAACTTTATCCTATTCCTTGCTCCATTTTCCCATATAGCCCCATTTTTCCTCACTGACCTCAGAATCTTTATTACTATTGTTATAGCTCTCTCTCAACTGACAAAATCCAAACAGTGCTCTTTTGGAAGTAGTGAAGATAGCTTTGTTATGCGTGGGCCAGATATAGAATCTGAGCCCCAAAATACTTTTGGGATACACTTTTATTGGTGAGAGAGAGGGGAAGGTATGAATTAGAACAGGAACTACAAGTGGAATTCAGTTATTCATTTGTGAATTCCTCACATGGATAGCACACATAATTGTAAAATGCACATAGGGTTCCATTCTCAGAAAGGGGTCCTTTTATATAACCAGTGGCTTTCAGCCAGTCTAGACTGTCAGGCGCCTAGTGGCTGGGTGGCCACTGTTGGTCCTCAGCAGCTAGAAACTGGGGTGCAGCTTCCTCTCTTAGTCTCTCCATATGTACACAATTAAATTTGTTGTTTATTCTATCAATATGTCTGATATTAATTTGATTACCAAGAAAAGCCCAGAATGGCAGGGAGAAATTTTCTTTTCTCCTCTATCTTTTGTGCAGAGATAGACACCTGGTCCATTTTGGGCCCTTAAATATTCTCTTCATGCTATTTGGATATGAGTCTGAGACACAGGTTTTTCTTTACTAGCTTTTGAACTGAAAAGTGATGCAAATTTAGGTCTAGGTCAATCGTGTTTGTTCTTATGCATGCTAAAGTAGAAAAAGCGATTCTGTAGGAACAGAGAAAAATGATGAGAAGTAGGAATAAGTTACCAGGCCAATCCAAAGAAATAGAAAGTATAGTACTTTTGGTTGTATTTTCCAGTTGTTGGATCCACTTGCTTCTGGGAGTCAGCCTTGATGTCCATGGTTTATAGTTCCTAATGTTTCATCCTTTTTATTGAAATAAATAAAGAGAACTTATATAACTTAAGCCTTTTAATACTTGACCAAGATACTTGTGAACTAAGAGACTTATTTAGCAGGATTTGACTTTTCCTTTTTAGTAATGCCACAGCCATTCACATTCTTATATGACATTAATTTTCAAACTGCCTAATGGTGACTTGCATTATCTACTTTAGTAGTATGTGAGTTTAAGATCAAGGATTAGCCCTATTAATTTTTATGATCTACTAAATCATGGAGTATTATCTTTTGCTTATAATAAGAATTTTAAATATTTATTGAAAGCCTGAAGAAAGAGGAAATGGGATTTTAACCCATCCAAATTGTTTATTTCAGGTATATTAGAAATAACCTGAACCTATGTGAATAAACACATATCTAAATAAAAATCGTTTTGTTTATTATAGTTTATTTAATATAATTGTTCTTTTCAACACTGATCAACATTGATTAGCAATGATTTCAGAATCATAGCAAATGCAATTATAAGTTTTCTGCATATTGTTAGAGATTAACTAGTTCTTATAAAACAGGCATGTTCCTTTTTAATTAATTTGAAGGCAATAAATTTCAAATGGGATTTTACTGACAGTGATCTTAAAACTTTTATTAAGAGGAATTATTGCTGCAGGGTTGGCATTGTTCAAATGACCCTTCTTTTAAACAACACATGAATTATCCTCTTAGCATAATGAGTCAAAGAAATTCTGTAAATATTGTGACTAAGATGGCTCAACTCTAGACCCTATAACTCCTTTTCTTAGAGCATTTACTTTAAAAACTTGTAATTGCTAATTCTTTCTATGCACCTTTGAAATGTATATAAATCTTCTCTCAGTCTTGCCAGTATTACAACCCAGGAATGTATTCTCAAGGACCTGGGAGCCTTTCCTTTTAAATGTAATTCTCGAGGAAGATAGTGCCATTGTCACTGGCTATCAGATATCAGATATCTATTAGTTTTTGGAGAGGCTAGGAGTTAATATCTTTGATTCATTTCCTCCAAGTTGTAAAACTACCTCCTGACAAGAAGCTATACAATAGTTTACTTTTCCTTTGGGAAAGATAACTGCAAAATCCAGATAGCCTACATTACCCCACACCACTATTTAAAAATTCTCCAGTCCCCTTTTTTTTTAATTTAGTAGAGACTAGTTTAGGCTGAGTTCTGATCTCTTTCTTATTGTAATAGTCTTGAGTAAGTATTCTTTGTTTGTTTAACTAAATCTAGTGATGTTTTGCTTTGACTGCTTTGATAAAAGAAAAAGCTAATTTTCCTCAGCAGTATTTATATAAAGTTATTGGGAACTATTAGTGTTACACGTATTTAACTTTAAGATAGTCAATTGCCTTACAAATTTCATTTGTTATTCTCCTTAAAATAGGATATTGCTGAGAGCACCCATCCCAAATTTCAGATCCATTTGGTGAGAGAATGGCTCTAATTTCCTCATAATCTGAACAGTTTAGATAGTCTAAATTCATTTGTTTCAAAGACTCAGGGGGCACTTAGAGAGCTTACTTCTGTCATAAGCAAGGATATTCCTATTTAAGGTTGCCAATCTATGCTTTCTAATTTTAACTGCTTGTAATACTTAACTTTGAAATGTTTCATGCTGTGATAACTCTGGATAACACATCTCATGTCAGTTATTTTTCCTTGCTTTGACAAGAGTGTCTTTTTAGGTAAGCACATACATGCTAGGGAGCTTTTAGAGAAGAGAAGAAATTTTGCCTTAGCCCACTATGTTTTTATAGGTCTAGCAATCAGATGAACATTAAAGTAAGATATGAGCCTGGGGTTTCAAAAAGGGAGAAGGGGGATTAGGTTTTCCTGGAGTGATGGTATTGTGTAGGGTATGGGCTTGCACCAAGTAAGCTGCATCTTTGTTCTGAATTCTTGAGTTTTGTGGAATTACCACTGGTTAAATTTGTTGAAGTTCTTATGTGAACACCCTGTTGTAGCCTATGGGATTGGAGTTTGTGTGGGGATGCAGAGTCTTCACTCAGTGTTCAAGCTCTGATTGGTAATGACTACCTTGTTGTTGACTCCAAATCAGAACTCAGGCTACAATTCTGCCTCCACCCACAGAGCGACACTAGTGGGTAGTTATAACAGTTTCTCCTTTTGGGAGATTTGCTTCTTCCTTTAAGGATGGAGGGCAGGATTTCCAGTGGCAATTCCTGCTATCAAGGTGCAACGGTGGGCAGGGGTGGTGGTAGGGGATTTCCCTAGTTCCCTTCTAGTTATGGCAGCTTCCTGTGTAATTTTCTCACTAGGGTTACTGTTCAAACTACTGGGGCACTGTTAGTCCTTCCACCATGCACCAAGACCCTCTCCCCCAGCTCGGTGTCACCATCTTGATGGACAGGCTCTCTATTGTTTTCACAATTCCTGGGAGGCCCTGGTTCTTTCCGCATTTCTACAGCCTCTGCCACAGGCCAAATCCCAAAGCTGTGGTGTAGCTCTAAACCCTGATGTTGTTTCCTACCCTTTGTGGCTATGATTGTTATCACATCTCTGTAGCCTCTGGGGCTGCTTTTCCTCAGTGTTTGTTTCTGGAGAATAGGTGAATTCCTAGTTGGTCTGTGAGGAGCATGTGGGTCTCACTCCTACAATGTCACCCTTTTGACTCCAAGCTAAAAAGGAGTGTTTTAAATGAGGGAAATCACAAAAGTTAATGGCAGGGAATTGTAAGGGAGCAAAAACTTGCCACCCCCAAAATATGTCTTTTTGGTAAAACTATCATTTCATAGGTGGGGCTCTGAGAACTGAGTGGAGGTTGCTATTTTATAAAAGACATTCATATTTATAAAGGAGAAGCTCTCCTCTCCCTCCTTACCAGAAAGACCTAATCTCTTTAATTTATTAACGTAAAGAGTAGAACTGAAATCTGCATAATGGACATATCCTTGTTCACTGTGCCCTTCCTCACATGACTTAAATTCACATGTCCAACCTTCTACCTTCTTCCCAATGTCCTTTCTTCCTAGCTCAGCAATTAAAAGTGGTAACTTAAGTCACATGGCAACTTACTCACTCTAACAGATCTATCCCATGAATATAGGTGTGTGCTCTCTCTTTCTCTCTCTCTCTCTCTCTCTCTCTCTCTCTCTCTCTCTCTCTCTCTCTCTCTCTCCTCTCTATCTATCTATAAATATATATACACGTATTTTTATTCTATCAATCTGTTTATTTGATTATTTGCTAGTCTAGAAGAATTCAGAGGGATTATGGAAAGATTTTGTTCTGTACCCTGGCATATACTATTCTTATCACATAAGATTACTATGTGCTAACTTTGGATCACATTTTTTTGCACTAAAGGAGAGCTGAATTTATTACCAAAATGTGCTTCTATCATGTCCATTAGTTTGAAGTAGTTACTGTTAAGAACTAGCAGACATAGGAAGAACTCTGGAAGCAAGTGACTTTCTAATTGTAATTAGCTTAATTTTAATTGATTGTGACTTCATGAGAAATTTTAGATGTAATGAAATGATGGTACTTTATTTGAAAGATAACCTGTTCACTATGGTCTTAACTGGGACAGAATAGAGTGCTAAAGCTAAAAAGCATGATCGACATTGAAAGACATTAAATAAAAATATCTGCATAGGGTTACACATCAGAAAAAAACCAGTTAATTAACAAAATGTATGGGCCAGATATGAGTAATATATATCACCACAATGGTTCCCCACTCCCTGCCTTATGTAAGGTTGGGAGTTGTCTCATAATCTGCTTCCTCTTCCCTTTCTTTCTTTCAAGAGGAAGGCCTACTCTCATTCCTTAGAGTGCCTTTTCTTCTTCCTTTAATTAATTTTTTCTTACTCATTGACACGTTGAGTGATCCTGATACTTCTTTTGAAGATTAAACTCAAGAAACTAACATGCTATGGTGAGGTAGAACTTGGAAGTTGAGATAAGGGCACAAGTCAGGACTGGGGAGGTGGCCAGCCCCTCATGGGACTGGGCTGCCTTGGCACTAGGTCAAGACCAAGGCCAATCTGAGTGACCCATTAAAACTGCATCATCCCTCCTTGTTTCTCTGCCAGCCTTTGCCATTTCTGGAACAGGATCCCATATATACCCCATATCAGTTTGTTCATACAAGAGAGAAGCTGATTATGTGAAGACTAGACATAGGGCTATGCACATAATAAGGAAGTTGTAGGTGAGGCCTCTGGAAGGTAATGATTTGAAGAGGACAAGGTCTTTTTGGTGATTAAAGATCTGACAAAGTGAAAGAAACACTGTGACTGGGAGTCACAGGAAAAGTTCCTTCTTTTCTCTGAGGGTCTTCACAGACTAGACAAGAAACAGATTAATAATAGGTGCAATTAGTAAGAGAAAAGCCCTCAGTTAATAACATGTAGATGGAGAATTTACATGGCAGTATATTCTGAGGTACCTGGGATAGACCAAAGATTTATATCTTGTGCTGAGGCATGAAAAGGGTAACTGGTTGTCAGGGTACAGAAGAGGGGAACTTTATGGCAAGGAGATAGATTTCTTAGATCTGAAAGCAGACTAATTATGGAGAAATGAACTTTTGGATTAAAACATTCCCAAATTACATTCTTCAAGGAGATAAGAGATTTAAGATCACTTCTGGATTAGAGGAGAAGTGGAGGCCCATGGGGTAGCAGATTAAAGGAAGGGAAAAGGGTTAGAAAAACTCCTTGCCTATTGGATGGTCCTTGACTTCTTCACATAAGAGTGATGCATCTATAAGAGACCAATTATGAAAGACTTGGTGCATTCTGTTTGTAACCCCTATATTGCATAGTACTGTAGCAGAAGAGTGATTTACAGAAGAATTAATGTAACATTAATTAAGGTGATTGATGTTGCGAGGGTATTTAAATCTCCTGTTTCCCTTGAAATTCTTCATAAAACCTACAGAAAAATAATCTTGAGAGAAATCTACATTTTTTACAGTTGTTTTTGATGAGAGGAAGTTTTTTATGGTGAACAAAGAAGGACTAAAATTGGCTTCAATAAAGGCTCATCTAAGCCAGCCACATTAGTATTACTTCTAAAAGAGTTTGTGCAGAACTGTTTCACCATGTACAAATAGAAAAGCAAATCAACTGGTAATGTTTAATGAATGCCCACATTGTATGATTTTGCAGAAAAATTTCAGTTAATTTTATATCTAATAGCACTTAATACTGACATTGCTCATTTTGCATATTGAATAACATGGTTTGTTTCATTATTTTTAAATAGTCTGACTAGACTTAAACATATAGGCATGCCTTTATAATTCCTTGGTCATGGAATTACTCATTTACTTAGCAAGCGTTTATTTGGCAGTACTATGCTATAGGCAGTAATGTTTGAGATCATTTTTCAAGTTTATATTGATCATGATTGAGGAGCTGAGAGATATATCTAAGCAGATAATAATATAATGCAATCTGTGCAAATGTGGAAGAAATTTTTAAAAAGTGTTATTTTAGTATGGGAAAAGGGAGTGAATATTATTTGGATGTAAAGAAGATTAGGAAAGATACTAGGTAGTACACCCATATAGTCTATTATCTCCTATACCAGCACTTTCCCATTGACTTTTATACAGACTTTCTTTCCAGTTATAGTTTAGGGGCAGAAACTGTTCTGACAACAGATATAGTTTACTAGAATGTTTTTGTTGTTGTTGTTTTATGGTCAGTTAACAAACACTGGCATTTAACGTGCTGGTTATAGATTGGCACCCAAATTTTTAATGGGGGAAAAATCAAAGCAATCTGTTTCAAAATGAAGCCAATGAGATATTTCTGCCAAAAGCTGATGACTGTTCTAAATGGAATCATGTTATGATGTTAGAATTGTTTATCATTTCCCTTTTTATTATAGCACATCTTTTTGTACTTTGTTAACAAATCAAAATGAAATGTCAGCAGACCACTTTAAACAAGTTTGTTTCCAGATATATATGCATTTTGGCTGTTTGACCCCCCATTTGTCTGTGGAATGCCACTATTTTCTTGCCCACTTTGAGTGCATTGAGGAATCACCGAGTAACAAGACCACTTGGCACGTACTTGGATTTCACCTGAGCATATGTTCATTTAGATTGTTACTATAACTCTCTTTTATCAGTGGAATTCTGTTAGGTAATCAAGACAATGTATACAAGCCCAGAGACCTGAAAATCAGTAACTTAGTATCTCTCCTTTCCATGTTGAGACAAAAGAAATCTTAGATAAGGAAAATGTACATGTATGCAAGTATTTGAAATTGAATAGTATTGTAAGATTTTTTTCGAAAAGAAAATATTTAGGAAAATGTCAAATAAAGTAGATTAGAGGAATCCTACTACAGGAAAATATGTGGTAATCTTGGATAGAAGATAAGGAGAGAAGGAAATGTCCTCTCATAGGATGCTGTCTCCAGATGTGGTTATTGTTTGTTTCTTGCTGTTATTGCTTTGGAGTGGTGGTGACGTCCAATTTCTGTAGGTATATTGATTCCTCCTTTAGAGAATTTAAAATTTAACTCTTTGCTTAGGCTCATTTGTCACCTTAATTTAGTCAAAGGATAGTATCCTTGAGTAAGCATAATTTCTTCGATAACAATGTCCAGTTCTTACTGGACTCCAGAAATATTTGAAGGAGCTTAACTGAAAATTTAGAGTATAAAGTGTTTCCTTTGCAATTACGTATCAGTATACCAGGGGTGGGCCTTAGGAAACAATATTCCTATTAATATCCCTAGGTAATCTTAACTTTGTTTTCTACTATACATTTATAAATGCCACTTATATTCTTTATTTCGTACATTGTTACTTTCTGTCCTTTACCAATGTTTTCCTTTACAGTTTTTACTCATCTATAGAATATATGTGTATATATACACACTCACATACATATATATAATGTGATATGTATATATCACAATGATACGAATGGATAGGTTGGTAGATAAGCTTTGATCTTTTATGCATATTGCAAAATTGTTCTCTATGTACTGTCGGCATTTTAATTATGTGTTGTGGGAGGGGTTGTATGGGTTTTTGTATGTGTATAATTAGGTAGTAAAAGACATTAATTTTTGGCCTCATGATATATGGTATGTTTCATTACTCAGAGAGAACTTGAATAATTGGTTTCAGTGAGACTGTTTTTGATATAGTAACTAAAATGTAACCAATACCCTCCAGAATTTCCTATTCTCTTTGTTTCACTATTCCCAGTTCAGAGTAAAATGTTATTCTAGACTCACTGCTTTGAGAAAAAATGTGATGGTAGAAAGAGAAAAAAAAATCAGAGAGATTCTTTTGAATTTTAGGTATTAAGAAGTCAGGTCCTAAGTAATACTAAAGAGTAAGGATAGAAAACAATAAATTTAAGAGAAAAATATGAGGCAGCCTCGTCTTTATGCTTCTAAATTTTAGGGAAAAATGAATGTTCTTTTGATTAATGGAAAGGGTTGCTTAGGATGGAATCTAAGTGTTCTAAGATCCCAGAAGGCATCCTGCAGCTGGCCTCATTCCTTTTCTGTCCAGGGGAGAGTACTGGAACAGAACTCCCTGAGAGTCAGTGAGATCTGAGAGGAAGGAACCTGTGGTACTCTCTCTTGGTTAACCCCTTAGTATGGCCCTGAGAATGTGACAGGTCCTAAGAAATAGTTTCCTTGATGTGTCTAAGAACACAGACCTATGATTGACTCATAACATGGTAAGGAAAAAAATGAGTTCCTTTATGTCTGAGAGTTGATTAAAAAATAGCAGAGATTTACACTGGATTTGTAGGGAATCTGCTGATAGAAATAGGAGAGAACTCAGTGACTAGTTATGTGAATCAGTAGTTGGAGATCTAGGTCCTTTGTACTCTCCTCACCCCATATCTTATTGATGTCAAATTGGATCCTTTTGAATAGACATAGAGGCATTCGATCTCAGAAAAAGGCAAAGAGAGGTATTGAAATATATATCACATGATGCACCCTGGTTTAGTACACCCATCATGGTTCATATACACCCTCTGATGTAGTCTCGAGTTCAAGACTTGAGATCAACAAGATGAAAAACTCAATAAAATAAAGTGTTACTTCCTCTTCTCTCTACCTTCCTGCCTGCCTACTTGTTTTCATTCCTGACTAACACCTTTCCTTTAAAAAAAAAAAAGATTTCTGAAAAATAGAGAGCAGTATAGTTCTTGTATACCAATTATATGTATAACATTGGTCTGTAAAATGTTATTTTGGAACCTGTGCCCTGAGGCCCATTCCAGTCATTAGAGAGAGGAAATCTCAATAGGCTTGTCTGGATTAGGGCCACAATACTGGCCAGGTATAAGCAAGTATCGTAGCTCAGAGAACTCTGAAACCCTGGATAAGTGATTTTCCACTAGATTGCCACTAATCACAAAACAAGGTTGTGTTACCGGTATTCTGAAAGTCCCACCTTTACCCTGATTGCCAGGGTGGGAGACAATGGAATGAGAAATGCAGAACAGGATGTTAGCACCTTTTGCAGTGAGATTTTTCCACTAGTCAGTCCCAGGTCTTACCCCATACAGTCAATGGGAGTCACAGGATAAGCTGCTCGGCTACTTCACCTTCTTTTATCCTACTGTTCCCTGATACCCTGGGTTTATAATTCTATGGTACAGATTCAATTTAGTTGCCTTGGCTTACTTACTAGTGGGTAGGTTTCTAGTTTCTAACCTCAGGTGATATTTTCTGACCTTTTCATATGCTGGCAAACATTTTCTTCAAAGGGCCAGATAGTAAATATTTTAAGACTTGTACAGTCTCTGTTGCAACTACTAGACCCTGTCATTTGCAGCACAAAAGCAGTTACAGAGGATATGTAAATGATGGGTCTGGATGTTTTAATATAACATTACAATACAGTAATGACTGTATTAATGACTGTAAAACTGGCTGTCCAGTTTTAGCCAGTGCCAACTACTTTCCTAGAAACTGACTTAATCACTTTTTGTCTATGAATTTGCTCATTGGAAATTTAGATTTGGACTCTGGTAGGAGGGATACTCAAGCCTAATCTTCTTCTCTCTAAACAAAGTTTGGGAAAGAACTGACATAACATGGTGTAGCTGAAATTGTTGCCAACATCCGCATCAGATAGGTTCTTCTCATCTGTCTAATAAAGACTGAGGGTCACAAGTAGGAATGGATAAAGAAATTATTGGCCAAAGAGGAAGAGGGGAACTCCTGCTTAAAACACCTCTTCACCCCTTGTCAAATGGGGACAAAGTTAAATGCTTCTTGCAAAGAAAGGGGAGAAAGGGGCACTATTAGGTCTCTTACATCTGCAGATTTCTGGAAATAGGGCAGAGTGTTTGAGGACCAGGAGACCGCAGCAACTTCTAGTACTAATTTGGTAATTGTAGTACTAACTTGGTCTAGAACAGAACTGTCATGGTGCCAAGTGGAGGAAATTTAATGTGTCCTTCAACTTGACCTTTGTCTCCTCTTTGCCCGCGTTTTGTGTGGCTTGTTCCCATAGTCCTCCAGGAGCACATTCTGTAGCCAAGACTGTCCAGCTGCCATCATTTTCTAATCTGTTGTTACAGATCCATTGTCCTCTGTAACCTCACAAATTATGCAGCTCTGGCGATTCCTGGAAGTTAGCACAACTGAGCCATATTTTAGCTTTGGCTTAACCATTTTGAGAAAATGACCAAGTACCAGGTGACAGAAAGTTATTATTTGAGATTGACTATTCCAAGCCTTAAGAAGTGGGCTGTGCACTCTGATCTTAGCTATGTTATGTCATATCACTGTGATAGGATATATGATTACCAAAAATGTAAAGGATTTTCTCCCAGTGAGCCCGGGGCTTGAAGGATTATCTCTCTCTTGGAGTGTGAACATATGGGTGGTAGGCTCAAGTTATACTTCATTTCTAGGAATGAAGAGTTTAGTTGTTAAGATTTGAGGGTCCCTCATCATGTTGGGGGCCTGCTAGCTTCTTAAAGTTAGATGTAGGACACTCAGTTGACCACTTCTAGCATCTCCTTTATAGGACCAGGGAGAGCATATCAGTGGTGATGACCAGGCATTAGGTAGAAAACCAGCTGCATCTGTGAGCAAGAAACTCAGAAAGAAGCTGAAGATCTGGGCTGCAGGAGGTGTAAGCTAGTGACACTGGACATTCCCCGCACAACTGCTAGGAATGCCACGCTGTGAATACGGCAAGATTTTGACAAATGCACTGGTGAGGTCTGCAGTTATGATAGTTGAAATACAAAAACATTTCATATTGAACTATTGGTGAAGTGACTGAGATAGGTTACAATTGATTTCTAACCTACACACAAGCATTTATCGATATACATTTATTAATTCTAGATCTGCTTTTTATGTACATTTTATGGTCAATTTTATAGTTGAATTTCTTCAATTATGTAGGAAGATTCGAAAAGTTTACTGTTATAAGTAATTCTTATAACCCTCTTCGTTAACAAATTTTTGTTATCTGTTTTTCAAATGATTTCTTTGAGATAGATTCCTAGAAAGAGATTTTCTGAGTCAAATTATGGGAGTATTTTTCAGGTTCTGGGTACATACATGGTATTTTGTTGCCAACAAACTGCAAGTACTTATGTCATTTAGTCTTCACCAATGCTGAATATGTGGGGAGAATATTAGCAATTTGACAGATATTCTAACTTTATTTGATACTAATTAATGAAGGGGCTATAACAGACCACCCAGGTGTCTCAGAATTCATCTCTTATGGATGCTCCTCTTGGACAGAAGATTGTCTTGAGCCTAGGACAATGGAAGACAAAACCCAGAGGTGAAGGAGAAGCTCCTGCTTTGCTCCTAACCTTTTGCCCTTCTCTCAGTCAAAGAAACATAACCACTCCCCTAAGTTTCTACCCTTTTTGTAAGAGAAGTAAATATTGTTTCTTTATCCCTGAGAACAATGCAGTTTGGGAAGCTCTTAATCCAGAAGGTAGTTTATCTGTAAACAGTCCTTTCTAAGAAATCAGTCTTTATGTTCAGGGTAAAGATGAGTCATCCCTCATTGCCTTCTGCCGTCCCTCCTATCCCATGATTCAGCACAGGATAAAGTCTCTGGTCTGCACTAGTTACTTCAGAATTTACTGCCATATAAAATTTCCATGCATGTTATTAAATGTGAACTTTTCTCCTACTGATGATGTCTAATGTTGTTTGTGCATTCAGTCTGTGAAGAACCTAAGAGAAATGGGGTAATTTTTCCTTTGGTCCCCACATCATATTGAACATTGTGTTTGTTAACCATTTGTATACTAGTTATTTTTTGAATTAACAGACATCATCTTCATTCACCAGATGAAGGCATTGAGATTCAGAAAGCTTAAGTGACATACTTGGGGTCAAGAAAGTTGCAGAAATGGGATTTCATTCTAAATTCTAGTTTTCATTCATTGTATTGTCCATTGCAAAATAATATCCTGAACGAAGAAGAAGTCAGGCTTTCTCACTTTCTGTTTATGATTCTCTGAAAACCTCCTTTTAAAAAATTAATTCCTGGAAATTGCAACTGATACCAAAAAT
Source organism: Solenodon paradoxus (assembly GCA_004363575.1). Taxonomy (NCBI): domain Eukaryota; kingdom Metazoa; phylum Chordata; class Mammalia; order Eulipotyphla; family Solenodontidae; genus Solenodon; species Solenodon paradoxus. The sequence continues at coordinate 164,910 of RJWH01000182.1, read as the reverse complement.
CTCAGGAGAAATTTATTACAAGGGTTTATGAAGCCTCATTCAGAGATGAAGGTCAATAGAGACAAAGTAGATACAATTTCAGTCTGTTTTAATGAATCAAGACTGACAGAATGAATTCCCTTCTGTGAAGGAAAAAGACTATTACTATGGTTTCCTTTCAAATGATTTTATTCAGACTTTGATTAGGCTATGGAGAACTTGATATTTCAAGGAAAAAATTCCCCTTTTTCCAGATGTAGAAGAATCTTTTCATCTGTAATATGTATGTATTTTCTACTAGAAATTATATTTTTGGAAAGTAGGGTTGGGGCTATGTCAAAAAGAGAGAAGACTAAGAACATCCTTTACCAAAAGTCAAAGATTTTACTCCAGTTGATAATTTCTGAGTCCTATCCTTTCTCAACTATGGAAATCCGCTTGATGTCCTTGTTCCTGAGATTCTTCTGTCTTCTGCCTCATCCTCTGATATCCCTGAAACCTATAATCTGATTTCCCACTTTGAATTTTCCCTTGTTTTCATTCCCTAAGGAATCCTCTGAAGGTTTCTCAATTAGGGCTGCTGCAATGTCTGCCTTCGCCCCCCCCCCCCCCGCCCCGTGGTTATTTACTTCAGTACAACAAATACTCTCTTCGCCAAATGGTACTGATGAAAGTTTCCTAGTATTCAGCCTGTTGAGTTTCCTGGATAACTTCCCTTCTAGTGTTAGCACACATTTTCTTTCCATCATCCTTTCCTTCTATGCATCTTTTCCTGTGATTATCTTTTTTGTGCAGGTAAGAAGACTCAAGGCTTTGTGGATGAAACTTCTTTAATAAATATGATTTAGGTTTGCAGAATTTTGGAGTCATCACAAGGAGAAAAAATAAATAGAGTAGCACCCAGGGTAAAAGGTAAGGACACTTTTCAGATCAAAGCAAGTTTGATCCTGGTACTAAAGCAACCAAAGATCATTGAGATTCATATCTAGGCTTTTTCAAAAAACAGGAAACCAGATGATTTTTGGAGCCAGGTCAAAATTAGTGATATGCAATGATGTGAAAACCTAATGGATGGGACGTTTGCCTAATAGAAATTTTTGATATGAAATTTGGAAAGGAAATTAAAATTTCCTTTTGAATATAACTAACATTTTCTATAAGCTATTCTATGACTTTATTGACCAACTCATGTTAGAAGCAGTTTGCAGTGGGTTAAGGAGAGTGTGACATGGATACTATGTTAAAATGAATACATGTTTTGAGGGAAAATTATTTTATCTATACTATTGAAAAGTGTCCTGAGTACCAGTACAGTAGAAGTTCTTCCAAAGAAATTATTAACAGAAATAAATTTAAACTCTAACTTACTACCTGGTAGATTTCACTGTTTTATATTTTCTTGATTTGTTGCCTGAAATTCTAGGTTCTTAGGGTAAATTGCCTGACCCTTTTATTTGATTTAAAAAAAAAAAATCCCAAAACCCAAATTACTGGTATTGGTATGTATTAGTTTACATTTTTAAATTTCTTGACCATTTCTCTTGTCTCTGCAGCATATATGTCAAATTTTATTTTAAAGCAAAAATTTAAATGACCTATATAAGCATATCAAATTATTTCCTGAATATATTTGTCTTTCTTCAGTAGCAGAATTTTAATAGCAAACACATCAAAGTGTTTGAAAATAAAGATTGTATATGTTCAGTAGTATTCCCTGTGTCAGCTCCAGCAAGAAGAATAACAACCCCAAATGCTTTTGAAAACAGCACTTTATTCTGATTTATTCATATTGGCAAAGATTTGAAGTGGTTTACTGATTTGTGATATATTTAAGGTCAAAATGTTTGATATAATATTGATATCATTTAATGAAAATAATAATAAATGTTTGTATTTTTAACATTTGGAGGAGAAATCTAGAACTTGCAATTGCATGCATTCTAAGCATCCATTGTTGAAATGTTATCCAAATGTAATGTTCTAAATGAGAAAGAAGCTGTCAGGAATATATTTTTCATTGTTGCAGTTAATAGAACAACTATGTGGTTTACTTTAATTGAAATTTTATTAACAAAGTTCTCCCTGAATGATGAGATTTCTTAATTTAGCAACATTCAACATCAATTTAAGAACTTCCAACAACTGTTCACTGTTCATAATTTATTTGTCCCTTGCCTAGTTCTTTAAGTAAAACAATAATTGATTCATAATTAAAGAAACAAGTCCTGAATGTTTTAATGGGTAATGAGAAAACAGGAAATAATTCCATGGTTGTTTAATAAAAAAGAATAATAAAAAATTCTTGGTGTAAGGGACCCTGGAAATCACAGAGATGGTGTAACAATAAAAGGTCAATTTTCTGGGAGATTGGTACGGTCTTTGAGATAGAACAGACCAAGATCCAAACCTCCCTCTGCAGCTCATAAACCATGTTACCTTCAGAAGCTAACTCCCAGAGATTTCATTTCACTATATGTGAATTAGAGATAGTAGTCTTTTCTTCAAAAGTTATTTGTGAACATTTAATAATATAATGAATGTAGATATTTAATTTAACATTATGCTGGGTTTAAATGCTCTTTTCACTATAGGTTTCACTTTTAATGCTATTATTCTTAATTCATTTCCTTCATTTTATTAGATGATGAAGTTGAGGTCAGTTTAAGTGACTTCAACTCATTTTCTCTTTTTATGCTAAATTTATAGAATCTAACTTGATTCCTAATTGAAATAAAAATTGCAATCTGAACATTGGGCACTCAAAGTATTTCATAATCTCCCTCAAGAAGCATAGACAGGCCACTGAACACTTAATGGGGACAAATCCGAATGGTACATCCCACAAAACAAAGTTAAACTGTACTAATACATGCTCCTATATTAAGAGAAAAACAATATATATATATATATATATATATATATATATATATATGTTTGCATTGCCACTGTAGAACACTTACTCCCTGAATGACTGAATGTTTTTATGTTTATTATTGTAAACATTCTACTATAGATACATGTTTCTGATAGTCAAAATTAGCAGTTGCCCAGGGTTTAAAATTCACTTGTACTGCAGTTTGGGTGCCCCTTCTAATATATACAGTGTAAATAAGAAAACCAACTTTTATGCACATCCATATGCTTGTGATATATGGAGAATAGGTTTATTTCCTAAAGCTGTTATGAAGTTCAACACTTTCAAGGGTATAAATGTGGATTTCAAACTCTAAATGCTATACAACAGAGAGGGATTAGTGAACAAGCTTAAAAGCCCAATGGGTAGTAGCTAATTATGGAAGTTTATATGAAAACGTGTTTCAGTTAACAAGATGAAAGGAAAGCATAGATTTTAGAGCTAAGGGGAAAAGTACATCAATTGGACTTGAATTTTTTGATTTTAGGCTGACCTGCCTTGATAGTAGTAAGACTAATTTTCCCTATAATTTTATGCTGTTTAATTTGCAGTTATGATCTTCTAAATAATTTTATGTTTCGATTTTAAAACAGCAGCACAATTTATAATTAACAATTAGCAAAAATCAAAGATCTATTATTTATAAGTAGTTGCTCGTAACTTATTTATAAGCTTATAATTTTGAAGACAGAGGAAATTATACCAGATTCAAATTGAAAAAGTATAAAAGAGAATTTATAATGCAAATCAGAAAAAATAAGACTGAAAAAAAATATAAGAGGACAAATGGCATCCTAAGTCTTTTCAGTCAGATTGAATTTGAGTTTGTCTTTAGTCACCGGGGGTACCTCAGTTAGATATTGAGATCCAAAATGTTACCGATTGTTTATTAGCCAGATGATAGTTAAGGTGTGATTAAGATAAAATCACCTTAGAAGAAAGTAAGAAAAATAGTAAGGGCAAAGACTGAGGAAGACTAATTAATGTAACATTCTGAACAATAAGTTATGTGAGAAGAAAACAGGCAGAGCATGTAATCACTAAATATAGGAAAATAGTAAGAATGTGGAAGTTAGTTGATTAAAGGAAGAAGAGGAGTGGGGGCAGAATGAGAAAAGGCAAAAAAAAGATGCACATTATATGTAATTGTATGCACATTACATAAATAGGAACATAGATATTTTATAGAGCTATTTTAACCCATCGAGTTTTGATAGAGAAAAAGAGATTATCATTAGAACTCATATAACAGTGAAAACACAAGTAATCAGGATGAGGGAAGTATTTATATGAACAACATTCTAAGCCAGGTATAATACTCTCTTCCATTGATTAACATGGGTAATTTTTATTAGTATGTGTGAGAAATAGCAGGTGAAAAGAAAAGCTTTCACTGCAATTATTTTTCTATTGCCTAATGATATTCTTTCATGGATATTTTTAGACATTACTGTGTATATTGTATGTGTATGTTCTTAAAGCTATTAACGTTGTGTAAGGGCTACAATATTAATGAGAATGTGCTAAGATAATTTCATCAAAATATTTTACATAAAACAGGGACAAATTGTTTAATAGTGTCAGACCTAACAGAAATAAGAAGTATGTTGTGTTTTCAAGGTGTTAATTGACATATTCAGAAATCACAACATTTTGTCTTTGAATGATCTCCAAGTAGATTATTTGGCTATAGAAAAATGACCCCCTGAATGCAATGACAACCTAGTTTAAAACAGTACAATTTCAGTATGATCCTTTTAAACAATAGCAAAAACATAATTAGGGTCAACAATTAAGTCTATAAAAGACACCAATATTTGAAACATAATATTAATAATGATAAATACAAAAAGATAATGGAATTCATAAGTTAAGTTTATACTCTAAGGTATGTATAATTTTTAAAAAATGTTACACCCATTACTTGTTTGAGAGAAAGGATCCTGTTGAATATGTTAATTTACAAGAATTAAAACAATCTCAACAACTTTAATAGGTTTACATAGTTATACAAAAATAATCAGTGAATGGACATTCACTAATTCACACATTCTTTGAACACATATGACTTGAGCACCTAAGACACTAGGCACCACTCTCTGACCTGGTCATAGCAGTGAACAAAACTGACTCACTTACTGATCTTTGTTGCAAATATTCTGGTGGGAGGGCACAGACTACAAAGTCTGAGCAACAGGGTGTACTATAGGATTTAATAGTGATCTAGGGGAAACCCACGTAAAACAAGTTTGGTTGGTCCTGGTAGGGGGTCAGTAGTATAATTTGAAGTGTGCTAAGTCTGAATGCCTGTTGGGCAAATCTAATTCACATACAGGTGAAAGGTCTTGAGTAGAAATTGAATTTTGGGAGTGTTTGGTATTAAAAGTGGTATTTAAAGTCACAGGACTGGATGCACCACCTAAAGAAAATGTGAGATTGAAGGCTCCATAACACTGAAAATTTGGTAAGGAAAGGAGGACAGAGTAAAAGGAGACTAGCAGTAACAGCTAGAACATTAGCAGGTGAGAAAGAATTGCAAGATGGAAGTGAGGACCTCCATCAGATATTGAATGACCATTGCATTTGGCAGCATAGAGGTAGTTGATGATTTTGAGAAGAGATTGGATGGAGTTATGGTGATAAGAGGCTGAGAGAATTCAAAAGAGAGCAGCATGGACAAAGCACAGAGAGCAAGTGGAGTCCACTCTTTCCAGAATTTTGCTGTATAAGGAGACAGCTTTTGAAGAGCAACTTTTAGAAGATCTAGGAAGAGCTGAATTTAAAAATCAGTTCAAAGCATTTTTGATAACTCAGATAATACATATGATTGGGAATGATAATATAAGAAACCCAGCTATATTATTTTCAGTTATTCCAGGTGTTTCATTTGCATTTCTGAAAATAAATCTGTGTTTATGCACCAATTATATTTAAAATTCACTGTGAAAAATTGCCCAAAGCACTGACAGTTCTTCTGTCTCCTTTCATCTAAATGCCTTATGAACTTTATATTTAAATATTATATATGCTTTAAACATGTTACAGGTAGTGATTTCAATTGTCTTCAAAAATACTGCTCAGAACATCTCTAAATTATGAAGATTTTCAGTCACACTAGGCAAGACCTACATAAAATGGCTGCCATGCTCACAGTTCCCATTTGAGGAGACCTGCATATTTCCTGATGAGGAAACAAACCCTAGGCAGTTTCATAGTTCTGAATTGCCTGACTCGTACTTCATGAACTCAGTTTTGATGATAGATGATAGAATTGAATATGGATATTGATGTAAGGAAAGTACAGTAATAGGCTGGGCAAAGAACTTTAAAGTCATGCAAGCTCTGGATTTTCTCAGGACATTTAAGAGAGATGCAAAAAATTTTGAGGATGATATTAGTAGACAAAATTGCTGAAAGGCATAGAGGCACGTCAATAGGCAGAAGCCATGAGGCCATGGGCATTGGCAAGAATATATTTTTCTTGTTTCTGTGTCTGAATGAAAAAAATACCAAGCCATACAGGTCTAAGGTCTAATCTTTTAAGAAAGAATTTTCCCTTTTAATATGCTAAGGCATGCCCTGTAAAAAATTAGGCTATATTTCATAGTACTTTGTTTCACAAATTACTTTTAATTTTGTTCCCCCAGTATTTTCTAATCCCTAGAAAACACATCTATGTATAAATTCTCAGAAATTTCTATGTACAGTTACTAGGGAGTTCTCTAGGTTATAATAACAAATGTTTAATTTAGTCAATGATGATAAATGATATACCGTACTTTAAGAAATGGAATTATAGCTTAGGAGATGCAGTGCTTCATATAAGAAAAGAAGGCAATGGTCATTGAATAGGTGTTGAATGAGTATATCATAATGACTTGGGTAAATGGGACTGGCTAATTTTCTGACTGAGTAAATGCACTAATAAGGGGACTCACTTAGGTGGTTGTTAATCAGAATTTCTGCTAGGAATGTGACTGAGACCTATTGATTTGACTGTGAATGTAGACTTCCAGTACATACAGTGTGGCCTCACAACTAGTCTCTTGCCACACGTTATCTTTGCCATATTCCGGATCATTAGGAAGCAGTAGGGACATATTAGGCTACTCAGTATGATCTGCTGTCTTTCGCAGTTAGCAATTCTTTATTATTTTTATTTTCTTTACTAATTAATGTATATAGATGTTTTAAATTTTGAATTGAATGCGTTTTTTAATATGTTCAAGATTGAACCAGTATCTTGAAGCTGTCATGATAATTTCCCAGTATTTAGCAATTACTTTTTAATTTTGTTTTTCAAATGCATTTCCTAAATTTGATGATTGGCATGTTCATTGGTTGGTTGTTTAGTTTGGCTCTTTTTATTATCTCTGATTCTCACAATCTTTGGTTATTTTTTTTTTTCTGTATTAAAATGCAACTGATTTTTATTGAGGAAAGTACAGGAAAGCAACAAAATAACAATAAAATTTCCTGAAATTTCTAAGATTACCAGTCATCTTTCTTTTACATAATATATTATCATACTATGAAACTTAAAAGCAATAAAAGAGATTTGTGTATTGAAAGGCAACATTTGTTTTGTTTTCAACTCTAAGTGAGAGAACTTAGAAGAGATAGAGTAATGCTATCTTTACTATAAAAATAAAATCTCATACTACCCCCCCTTTGTATATCAGCTATTTTTACAACAAAGAAGCAAAAATTAGGAATAATATCAATTTTTGGAGAAAGATATTATTTAATTGAAATAAGATAACAATTAGAAAACTCATGTGATAATGAAGATCAGTGTTGGAGGAACTATTCATTTCCCTCCATTATTTACTCTTACTTTATTATTATTTATTTATCTATTTATGAACTTGTATTTGATTTACTCTATAGGTTTTATAAATTACTCCTATTCTTTCTTGTATTCCTCAAATTATGCTAGCTTTGACCGTTGGGAGGCACTTTGAGTTTTCGCCTATGTTCTTTTGAAATGCTTTAGTTTTTAGCATATTCTTATTTTCTAAACCAAAAAAATGTTCTGTTCAAATTTATACATGCCCTATCCCAGCCCCAGAGTCGGTCATTTCTCCAAATAGTACTGGTTCTTTTAATTGGAGAGTTATTTTAAAAATAAAGATATAGGTGTTCGATATACTCCTTGCCACTAGGGTATTACTGCATTTAGACCCCCATCGGCCAACAGCACTTGGAAATAAAAATAATGATGTACATAATAAATATATATACACATATTTGTAAATTCATATTTAAATGTATGTGAAAATAATGAATTAATGATGTTATCATCTAATTCTCTCCCACCTCAGAATTAATCTTAGGCGCTTTCTTTCTGGTTCTCATTATATACATGTATTTACTCAATATACACATAAATTAGCCTCAGAATTGCTAACATACCTCTGTAAATAGTCTCAGAATTGCTAATTCATACCTCTGTGAAAAACAAGGTTATAACTTGTTTTTCATAGAGGTATATGTACCATTATTTTGTATACAGTTGTATTTTATCTAATCTTGTTTCTTTTGTCAAACTACTTTTTCCAAATATTACTTAGGTTACCAATAGTTCCTTTCTTCCTACCCCTTTAGTGAGATTATGTTGTTCATTTGTAATACACTTAAGTGAAATTTCTAAATGTTCGTATTCCATTTGGGTTTCTCCTGCTTATATTTGATTTTAATTATGTATTTATTTTTTGAGTCTGTGAAATATTAACATGCTTCCAAAAGTCAGTTATAGAAAAAGATATGCTAAATCAATATCACTTCTCCTTCTACACCATTTCCATTTTCTACTCCTTCACCCCATTTTAACCCACCTCTGTTGGTGGCTGTATTAGTTTCCTAATGCTGCTACAAGAAATTACTACCACCTTCATGGTTTAAAAGAGCAGAAGCTTATTATTTAACAACTCTAAAGGTCGAAAGTCCTAAATCAAATGTGTCTGCAAGATTGTGCTCCTTCTGGGGGCTCTGGTGAGATTCTGTTCATTGTTGTGGGAGCTTCTGGCGATTCTCTAGCTTTAGAGTTTCTTGGCATATAGTTGCATCACTTCAGTCTCTTTTAATATATTCCTTTGTTTTCATATTTTCTTGCCCTCTGTGTGTCTGGGTGAAACATTTTCTCTCTCTCTCTCTCTCTCTCTCTCTCTCTCTCTCTCTCTCTCTCTCTCTCTCTCTCTCTCTCTCTCTCTCATAAAAAGACCCTTTTGAATGCATTTAGTGATACCTGTGCAATCCAAGATCATCACCTTGTTTCAAGATCCTCAGTCACATTTGCAAACAACTACTTTCCAAATAAGGTAACTTTGCCAGTTCTCAGGATTAACACATGGACAAATCTTTGGGAACCATTATCAGTCTACCATAGTTAGCACTTTTACGGTTTCCTGTTTATCTTTTCTGTGATTTTTTTTCCCCACGAATAATCAAATACATAGAAATTTCCTCACTTATCTTTTTTTCACATGAAAAGTAGAATAGGATTGATACTCTTCTGCACTTTGATTTATTCATTTAAAAATATATCCTGAAAATAAATTTGTTATCTATTTATAGAGATCATTTCTCACAGCTTTCAACAACTCCGCTCTGTAGATATTATAACCATTTCCCAAAGTCCCCACCTTCTCATATAATCATACTGAAATTATGATTTTTGTATGTAAATTTGGGGGAAACAAACATTTATTTCAGTATTTCATTTCTCAATAGCCTCTCCACAAATTATGTTGTCATATTTTTAACATTCAAGTATTATTTTTAACATTCAAAATAAATATTTTAATTTTCATTTATCTAAACATGAATAAGTTGTAACATGTTTTCATTTTAAAGGGTTATTCTAAAATTCTATTTTTAAATTGTCTTTATGCATAAGGAGCTTCTATAATCAGATAAATTGCAAATCTAAATAAAACCATAGTCATATCAAATTAATAAAGTATTCCATTTTATATTAGAAACAATGAAAGAATGATTTCTACTGCTATTTATTCAGCATTAAATTGGATATCCTGGTGTATAAAATAAGGCATTAAGAGAAATAAAAGTAAAAGGATTGGGAAGGAAGTGACTAGCCATCATTATTCACAGTTAACTTGCTTGTCCATGTAGAAAAGTTAAAGGAATCAATAGTTAATATATTAGAGCTTTTGAAATGATTTATTGATGTTTCTGGTAATGCATTCAGAGATAATTACAGTTCTAAACACCAAAAAGTGTAATTTATAAGAACATAAATGAAAAATAGAATAAAATTGTGAATACCTAGAAAAATTCAACTAAAATATTTAAGAGAATACTATAAAGTTTATACTACATTGAAAGATCTTAAAGAAGATCTGATAGTGATCTATGCTTATGAGTGAAAAGACACACTGTAATAAAATGTAACAAGGTGAGCTATAAATCCAGTATAATCCATTCCAACAGATCATTAGTTGGCTGAGTCTAAATTTACAGAGCAGAGCAGAGCTACTCTTAAAGAACTGAAAACAAGATGGGAACATTTGGCCAATGAGACACAAAATCTTCATAGAAGCAGAAATCTGAGTGGAAATCAGAAAATGTGATAAGCATAGGAAAAGATACTGACCATTCAGGATACTATTTTGCATCTATCTATTTATCAAAAATCATAGACATTTATATTGCTATCAATAGGAAGCAGGCAGACACTATACCTTGCTTGTGAGAATGTAAAATTTAAAAATACATTCTAAAGCATTTGTTTCTATCAAAAGTAGCTTAAAATAGGAATATACTTTTATTGCAGAAATAAATTTTTTGATATATGCCCTAAATTATTATATTTGTATACACCCACAGATAAATATAACTTTGTTAACAAGAGAACATTTTTAAGAATAAAACGTTGATAAGAACACAAATTTCCATCTTCTAGGGACTAAGTGAATCATTATATTGTCTGGTGATGACTCTATATAACAAAGAAAATGATGACTTTTAACTGCACGTGTTAATCAGGATAACTCTCAAGAACAATACTGAGCAAAAATCAAGCTTCAGAAAAACATGTGTATATATAGTCTATAAATTTTATAGATAAAGCTGAGTAATCATTGGGGAATACATTGCTAAAGACATGTAGTCACACTTTTTTAAAAAACAAAGTTTTACCACAAATAGTCCACATTTTTCTTTATGTTCTTATGTGATCATATACAAATATTGATTTATGCTATAACACAACTTGAACCTCTATAATACTATGATGTAATGTCCTCCAATAAAACTTTTAAAAGTGTAAAGAATTGACATCACAAAGTTTAGGATAGTGACTGCCTCAGTTGGGGTGAGGATGGACTGAGATTAAGAATTATCACAAAAGATTTTTAAGGGACTAGAATATTATATTGCTTAAAATGAATGTGTCCTTCATACCTTACACATATGCCATATTTGGTGAATACATAAAACTCAAAAAAAGAAGCAATATCAATTGGAATCACCAACATGAATGAGAAAGTTATTACTTGTGTGTTTTTATCATAGTTTTAATAACTCCCCTGACCACTTACTGTGTACTGTATACTCATTAACTTCCAGCTGAAGATTTTTGTCTAGATATCATTATCCACTAGAAAAATAAAGTCTCAGAGAGAGTCTGTTTCTGTTTTGGTACAAGAACATTCCAGATAAGCTGTAATAACTTGTTGGTAGAAATCAAGATTTCAGACGGATGGAAGGAAGTGTGGGAGGGCTATGTTAGGAAAGATAAAATGAAGCACCAGGACTGAACACTGTTAGGTTCCTCATACTGATCATTTGAGTATCTAAAGGGAAGCAATGAATATAGTTAATTTGAACAAATTGAGTTTGAGAAAGGTATGAGTCCATAGAATGCTCCAAAGAGAGTAGAATGACATGCTGCTGGGGAAGATCATAGACATCAATATGAGTTAATTTAATATGAGCTCAGTTTCTCTTCGATGAAAGTAGTTAAGTCATATGATTTAAAGGAAAGTGAACTAATTTGACTTGTTTAATTAGAACAATACTGACCTCTCATTGAGTATTCCAGTAGTTATTGAAGCATTAATGAGAAGCATCAATTCTACTGGGCCTGGGATGGAGAAATGTCTTGCCATGACAAAGAGGAGCCTGCTGAGTTAATACTGATCTGAAGGCAGTGGCTGAATCACAAGAGAAGGACCCAGGTGTGGCAGAAGAGATGGTAGCTGGGTACTGAACCCTGAGGACTGACCTGCAAATGTTTCAAGTTACATGTACCTGGTAATCAGGCATGCATGGAGCCAGTGTGCCCAAAAGTTGAGGAGGAAGGATTTTAGGGATTTTTTAATGGAATTCTCATTTCAATCAGATGAAATTATTGATACCTGGCCCTTTTTATGACTGTAAAGTCAGTGTTGTGTACCTGTTCTTTGGAGATATCTATTATATCCTTTACTTAGGTTAAGCGTATATATTTTAGCCCTGAGTCTGCCTTTTCATCAATCACTGACACTATTGTGACAGCTATATGTGTTCTAAACACACTAGTTCTAAGGCACTTTAAAAAGTGTCATTAAAAATAAAAAGTATTGCTAGATCTAATAAATCTGGGGAATTCTATGTCAATTACAGTTAAACAGCAATCTTTGAACCTTTCCAGAGTCTTTAAAGGCATTTCAAATCTATAAATGGGGTTCCACACAAGCAAGGTTTCCCACCCTGATGTTATCATGTTTTCTTTATTTCAAGCAGTCTTCCTTTTTCTTGTTTAATATTGGGCACTCTAAGAATATTCATTATAAGGGTCATTTTTACCCCTCAACCATGAGCATTACACTTCCCAGCCTGAAAAAGCACACACAGCATTATGTTCAGTTGTGTGAATCAAATGGGAAATGTGTATTTCTAGGTCCTCCTCCCTGCGCTCCACATTACTGAATCATAGCTCTAATATTCTACAGGTAAATAGTTGTCCTTTCCATTATCAGAACAGACAATTGAATATGTGGATAAAGTACTAGTGTATTTAGTAATTATAAATGAAAGAAGGCAATGATCAATAGTAACTGCTTAGAGATATTGTGAAGACCCTTGTTAAAGAAATAATACAACAATCAAATACAAAAAAAAAATCAAAAACAAAGTAAAATCACCAATATATTTATTCTTCCAGAGAGCAGCCTTAGATTAGACATTGAGTCTTGTCTAGAGATGCAAAGATACTCTCAAGCTCACTCAGACATGTGGATCCTAAATCATCTATGCAGTCATCAGAGAAGAGAGTGATAGATGACGATGTGTCCAGGATGCTTAGAAAGAAGGAACATAATCTTGAGACAATAGATTGTCATTCCCACTCAGAAAATTTCTGTGAATCTGAAACATGTTAATATTAAGTCAAATAGACAACTCAAAAGTATATCCAAAATGTAACTCTACATTCCTATTTTCTTACCACTGTCTCAGTAAAATTCCTCTTATACTCTTTTTATCTACTGGGGTAACACCAGTGTTCTATAACCAGAAATTTAATTAAAGGAAATACCTTTGAATGTTCTCTTCTGAGAAGAAAATTCACCTCCCTTCCCCAATATAATGCTAGTCTTATTTTTCTATGGCAAATCTGTGTAATCTGTCAGCCACTACTTTTATCCTGTGTTTAACCTTCACAAAGTTTCCTTAAGAATACTGAAATAATATGATCCTTCTCTTGCCCATCCATTGTCTCTTGCTTTCTAGACCCAAATCTATTTCCTTTGCTGCTATCATCCTGTGAAAAATGTATACAAAAGTATATTTACATAATGTGATTTAAAGCGTCCTCTTTGCTTTTTGAGTACTATTCTTAGTGTTTGCTCAGTGTCCTAAAGTCCTGTATAATGAGGCCCCTGCTCTCCTTTTCAGCATTAGCTCATGTCACTTCCCCCATCACATACCAGGCTGCTCAGGAAGACTCCTTTCTATTTCTCAAATACATCATATCCTGTCCTGTCTTGATTTGTTTACATTTGCTGTTCATTGCTTGGCTTATATTAATCTTTTGGGTGACAGCTGTAATGTTATCTCCTGAGTTGACTCTTCTCTGACCAGACAGTTTTTCCTCCAATATCACTTAACTCTCCACTGTCATAGTACTATCACTCCCTTCAAAGCACTTGTGGCATCTGAAATAATGGCATTCACTTTGTTAACTCTGTTTTTTATTTGTTGTTTGTTTTTCTCTTTCTCCCCCTACTAGCATACAAGCTCCACAAAGGCTGGCACATGATCTAATTTTCTCCCTTCTGTATCCCCAGCACCTTGGACAGGATAAGTAGCTGCTCAATAAATTCTTGGGGAAAAAATGTAGAAGAATTAGGAGACCTGAATGCTTCAGTTCACCAGGAACTCTGGTTGAGACAGTAAAGCAGAAGCCATAAAAATATCTACAACAGTCATTATTTATTGAATATAGTTTTATGCCAGCTATGATTCTAACCACTTTATATACGTGATCTCATTTAATCTTTACAACAGCCTGTGAATTAGGTATTATTAGAGATGATGCAATTAAGGTGAAGAGCCAATAATGTTAAGGAATTTGTCTGAAATACAATTGATAAGTGCAAGGAAAAGAAGGGGTTTAAATTTAGATCTAACTTTAACCTTTTACTTTCAAACTTGTAACCAGGTTTCCACAAAATTACTGCTGAACCTAAAGAATCTATCAATGACTGTTAAACAAACTAGTATTCTGCTGGGATTCCTACCATCCAGATAATTTCTCTAGATTTACCATTTGTATAAGTAAAGCACAATACACACACTTGGTAAACTACTAGCTAAATTAATTCATTTGCCCAATTTAGCACTGCTGCCTTTATTCAACATAGAATATTGTCCCAAAGAAAAGAATGATGGAAAATTGAATTTGATAATTAGGGTAGTTGGTAGGAAACAATTTGGAGACTTAAATAAAGAGAAAAAGGAGGCATTGGGAAATTTAACAGGGAAATAGATTAGTGAGTCAATGTAGAATTTATAGATATATATTTATGTGTGTTTATTTATATATTTCCATTTATTTATGCATATTTCAGACAAATTCCTTAACATTAGTCTCTCTGTACCTTAATGGCATCATCACTAATAATAACTAATTCAAGGGCTATTGTAAAGATTAAGATTCACAGGCATGGAAATATGTATACATATACATGGACTGTGTCCCCATATTAAAAAAACAATTGAAGATTTTCTAGCAAGAAGGAATTCCCGTTAACTTATGCTGTTCAACAGTCTGTGGTTAGGGGGCGGACGCATTACCTGTATTTTGCCTAGGCCAAGTCCAGAAAAGTTTTATTTTCTCGATTCGACCCGAATAGTGAGGAACATATCCAGAGCAAAGAGTTCCAAATACATCTTCCAATGCATCAGTTTCTTTGTATGATATGGTAGGCAAAATCCCTACCCCCACCCCTCTAGCCTCACCTATGTCCTCATTCCTGGAAACTGTGTTACTATGTTACTTTATATGACAAAAAGAATTTTGCAGAAGTGATTTAATGACCTTGAAATGGAAAGAATATTCTGGATTATTGAGGTGGGCCTTAACCAATCACGTGAATCTTTAAAAGCAGAAAGCTTTTTCCAGTTGCAGACAGAATGAAATGTGAGGCGGGTCAGAGAAAAGCACTATTACTGGCTTTGAAGATGGAAGGAGACCATCAGGAGATAAGGAATATCAGGAGCCTCTGAAAACTGCAAAAGACAAGGGAACAGATTATTCTCTGGAGTCTCCAAAAAGAAAAGCCACCCAGTAGACCCCCACCCCGCCTTTTTTTTTTTTTTTTTTTTTTTAATTCTTTGAGATCTTTGGCAGACTTCAGGTCTACAGAAATCTCAGATAATAAATTTGTGGTATTTTTTAGCTACTGAAAATATGGTCATCTCCTTTGACAGCAATAGGAAACAAATACATAACAAACTCAGAATTTTAACTATTAGATTTTACATGGAAGAACTCAAAGTAAAGCTGTAACTCAGGTTAAAAGGTTGGATGATTTCACTGCAGTAAGTTTCCCTCATGAGCAAAATACGTTCATTCAGTGACTATTGATTGACTCTGAGTGTTTCAGAAACTAATTTATAATTTCGTTACATAACAAAAATTCCTTTTCATAGAGCACAGGGTTTATTTTCTTCTGTCAGATGATAATAGACAAAGTTTCTTGAGAGTGTAGCTCTGATGCTGGTCAGCACGTTTTGCTTATTGTTTTTTTGTTCCAGATATGATTGGTTAACATCTCATCGTTATTATGAATATGAACCGTTAGTGAAAATTTGCAGTTGGTATACTATTAAAAGTTAAAGAAATAATTTTAAACACAATTTGTGTTTTTATCTTCCTATTTGTTTACAGTTTGTTTCTTATTTATTTTTGAGACTTTATGGGAGTTATTATTGCTGCACCTCATTCATTATAGAAACTGTGATCTCTTGCTTTATGATTCATCTTATTTCTCTCCCTTCTCCAGAGAAAGAGAAAGCTGCTATATTGGGAATTAGAACTGTTATCAGTCTCAAAAATTTTAATTAAACAATACATTTGGTTACTTGTAATCACACTGAATTAATCTTCTTAGTTTTGCCCTTATGTTAATCAGGAAAGGCTAGGCTATGTTGTAGTAATAAATAAAGTCTCAAGGGTTAAACATACCAAACGATTTCTCATTCTATGTGCACAGACTATAAAATCAGTTTCTCAAGTGGAGTAAGTAGAGAAATCTATATTTGTTCCAAAGTGTGACATTGTTCCTTATTTTGAGGCCTCTATTGTGCCTAACCAAGAGAAAGGAGATTTGTTTTTGTACACTTACTTTTTAAATGCTCTAGTTTAAATGTAACACTGTTACCACTTTCATAGAAGTCGTATGGACCCCTGACTTAATGGGAACTGGGAAATAAGGGGAATCACTTGGATACTCAATGGTTCTTTGCCATAGTCCCCTAAATTCTAATAATATGCCATTTCATAAAGAAATTCCTATAACAGAAAAAATATATAGCTGGTAGTTTGAAGAGAACAGATATTCTAAGTTGTTCTTCTTTGTCATGTGGCTCTAGTTTGGTTGACTGTATAAACAATTATAAACTATTTTTTTTAAAGCTCAATCACAAGGAAGTAAAAGGAATAAAATAATAACAAATGCAATAGTGGATATAAGCTTCCATTACTAGACAACAGAGCACATGTACTATACAGAGTCCTGTGAAAAGAAATGATTTCTCTTCCTTGTGCTGCAAATTCTGGTATTCCATAAATATTTAAATGAATGAATGAATGAAGAATTTCCATTGTAATGGGATAAAGCTGCTTCATGTCTAAATTCTCACATATAAAATGAGGAGACATTGCCACTTGGACTTTTCCCATGTCTAAAATTCTTTTCCAAGCAGAATTTCTATTAACCCAAACTTCAAAATGAATACCAATAATTTATTTAAAGTAATCATACTCTAAGTCACCTGGAGGTTCCTAAGACCATTTCAGGGGTTCTGTGAAATCAAAATCATGCATGAGAAAACAATCCATTCAAAGCACAATGTACACCAATCAGTTATAATATAATAGAGTATGAAAAGCTTATTGTTATGGTTTCTGATTCCATATTGCAGATAACCTTTAAGAAATTACTGTCTATTAAGTTGTGTGTAATGTCCTCAAAGAATATCATGATTATTTGAAAAATATATTAAAGCACTTTATTGTTTTTGACTGAACACCTGTATAAAGTCAGAATTTCTTCATATATTTTAACAAAAAGTATCGCAACAGACTAAATGAATCAGGAATAGGAGTCCAGCTAGCTCCTATTAAGCCAGATATGACAGATTTGAAAAACTTTTAAAAAAGTTCATTTTCACTACTGTTTTTATTTTGGAAAATATAGCTATTATTTATAAAATATGCTATTTATGGTAATCTATAATACATTTATTTAGGTCATTTCTAATGTATTAATCAGCAGCTATGCTAAACATCTCTCAGTTTTGATCTCTAAAATTGTGCATATTAATATGAAATCTAATCATTAATATCTGAGTAGTAATATATCAATACATATAATGAAAGCTCTCAAGTCACTTTAATAATGTTTATGAATGTAAGGAGATTCTGAGATCAAAAAATTTCAGAATGACTGATATTCAGGGTAAGTATGGAATTTGACATTGAAAATAACAATTTCTCATATATGTAAACCTTTTCGATTAGAGTAAGAATTATGGTTTTAAAGGAATGCAATGTAAGTAATAACTTAGTCATACTATATTCCAATTGTGGCATGTGAAAAATGTACAGAATGCTTTTGGATACGGTGGCAGACTGTTAATTTTCACTCTGATATACATTCTTTCATTATTTTTACTAAGAAGGATATAATTTTGTTGTGAGTACATTGAGCTAAAGCAAGTCTCCTTTGCAGATAAATAAATCCAAGCCAATTAAAATGTAATTTTAAGTCACTAGATAAGCATTTGGGAAATTTTTTTTTAAAGGATAGAGATTTCATTTGCTTTCTCATTTTATTCCTTTTGTTGTTTGTCCTTTGCTTTCTGTATGGACTAATCTACTAGCTGGAACTCTGCAACTATATTGCAAGTATGATGATAAGGTTCACATGCTAAGGATGGAATAACAATAATCTAAAGGAACCTAAGTCTGTGATAATACCAGATCTTCACATGGTCCTATATGTATGGTTTTGCATACATTCTGTCTTTGAGTTATGCAAGAGATAGAGAAATTTTTATATTACTTAAATTATCATTATTTATATTTCTCAACTCAGTTCTTAATTCAGGTATTTATTTCAGCAAATTATTGTGAGGTAGATGACAAACTTATATTATTACCATTTTATAAAAGAAAAGACTGAAAGTAAAAAAGTTAAGTAACTTTATTAGTGTCCTATGGCTGTTAGAATAAAATACCATAAATTGGGTGGTTTAACGACAGAGTGTTGTTGTCTCACAGCTCTAGAGGCTGGAAGTTCATAATCAATGTGTCAGCAAGATAAATTCATTCTGAGGGCTGTGAGGCAGATTTTATTTCATACCTCTCCCATAGCTTTTGGTAGTTCACTGACAAACTTTTGGCATTCTTAGCTTATACATGCTCCACCTCAATTTCTTTCACTTTTTTCATATGTATATGTTTTTCCATATGTACCTGTTTCTTTGCCTAAATTTTCTGATTTTAGCCGGCTTCCTAGGTGATTCTTAGGCACAGAATAGTTAAACAACTCCTATCTAATGTCTGTGGTGATTCATAGGAAGAGCAAATCTATTCATTAATAATGATAAGCTATATCATAAAATGGGAATTTTTTTCCCCTTAAGAAATATTTCCTGTCTATATAAAATAAATTGTTATCAGGTACTAAATTCTGTTATGTATACTTTTCATTAATTTAAAGTCTATTCCTCCAAAGACAGAAATATAGTTAGAGGTGATATATCTTCACACCTAATAACAACTTGTTCTTTATTACCAAAATGACTACTAGAGCAATTTAAATAGGTACTGCCTTAAATATATATAAGGAAGAAATTATGTATAAATAGTTGTGTTGAATATTAACCCAGATTTCTCTCTAGAATAATGTATTATTTATAAAAACTGTCTGTTATGTTTTTGTATTTATAAATTTCTTAAACAAATAAAATAAGAACTAATTTGACACCTACAGAAGTAAAATGTAAATTTATACTGATCTTTGATGTTCAAAATAGACTCAAATTTGTCTCTCTACTGTGGGATGCTATCAATCAATACTGCATACGTATAATTGACCAAGTAAAATCATATCAAACATCTCAAACCCTATACAGAGTATTAGCATATCATTGATCTCAATCAATATCACATAGAAAACTGCAATTGGGTCAGCTAAAAATCATTATAAACATATAACTTAAAGTCATGTATATGCTGTTTGAGTAACATTGATTTCAACTTCCATTATTGGAATCAATTTAGAACCATGTATTTTTGGCAATCTAATTAGTTTATTCTTTGGGGTTATGGAGCTGACTGAAATTTTCATATATAGTCTGGCAATCAAGAACTTTAACATGAAAAATGCATTTGTAATAAAAGCTTATACTGAAGAATGTCATATGGGAGACTGTGATGTGGCAAAAATTTATTAATAATAGCAACAGACTGTTTCTGTTCAGGTTTTTATTTTGCAGATCTCATCATTCCTTGCATAAGCCAAGTTTTACCTTCATCATTGCTTCTTATTCCTAAATTTGGAACCAACTAACATTATTGAAAATTTCTCAAACCACTTTTTCTTGTTGGGTTTTTAGAGGAATAATTAATGAATATAAAGTGCTTGAGAAATTTAACATGCTATTTAAGCATTTTAAGCATATTAAGCTATTTAAGCATTAAAAATATCCTTTGTTGCTCTATGAAAAGATCTAATCATTTCACTGGATTAAAATTTTTGTTTTCCTTTATTGAATTGTATTTTGCAAAGGCTCTGTATGATTGACTATTGAGGGAGTCTGTTATCATAAAGATTTCCATTTTAGTACATTTTTGTCATGAAAGTTTGAAAGAGAACCCTTCAGTAAGTGCTAGAATCTCCCAGGAGGGTTTATAAATATGTTTGATGACAAACATTAGTATTCTGAAAAAGAGGATGCATTACCTTGTCATTTTAAAAGCATTTAATGCAGGATAACTAATTTGCTTATATGGTAATTACATTTACATTGTTGATGAATATATAGGATATTAGCATATGTCTTTGTATATGAAAGTTTTACTAGTGTAAAAGAGCCAGACATGTTGATTGCTGGTCTAACATATACTTAATCCTTTTGAGCTTCAATGTTTTATAAATAATGTGGAGAGTTATATTTTACTTCATAGAAGTACTGAATAATGTTAATTGGGATTGCAAAATTTAGCTTACCTGATCCTGTAAAACTTTCCTCTGGGAAACTATTTAGCAAAGACTGTATTAGACTATTCAAATGTTTGCCATGCATCATTTTGCTATATTTTCATAGGAAAATATTTTGTATTTCTTTTGAGATGCAATTAACTAAATATTACTTGTACAATATTTAAATACTAGCAAAGTTTGCATTAGCTTCTTAAAGGCCAAGTGTAGAAACCTAGGGGCTAGGACAAGACACATAGATGATGCTTAATAATCTATTAGAAAAAATGAATAAAGGAACTTAATGTAACTGAGGTTCAGCCACCAACTCAGGCAAAATAATGGATTTTCATGTTTATAAATGATGTAAATAATAAAATTCTACTATAAGTAAATTGAAATTCCCCTAGCCACACTATAATTGCACTGAAGTACAAATGATCAGAATAATAAAATATGTTCAATTTATTACTGTTTTAGTTATATACAGTTTTGCCTCTCAAAGAATGACCTTAGAATGAAAGTTAGGAAGTTAAAAGTGCTTAAGTAATAAAATATCTGAAAGAATAACAAAATAACTATTGTTAACATTCTTATATGTAATAGAAATCCTTTCTGTTAATAGATCAGTTATACGCAAATGACCAACAGAGAGAAAAAGCAACATGCCTACAGCAAAAAGAAAGTATTAAAATAATGACGATCTCTGAGGAAAATCAGCTCTGTAAAATTTCAAACATTGACTGGTTAATGATACTCAATTTAAAAATAATATCCTGGAAAATTATTTATTATCACTTAGTAATTTCTGACTCTCATTTAACCAATGATGCCATTGACTGGAAAGCACACTATTAATTTATGCATGGCTAAGGAAGGAAAAAAACCCACTACTAATTAAAATTGTAGGTTTTTATTTGAACCAGTTTTATAGATGAAAAGAATGGCCGTTAAAAATTAACAAAATACAGTATGGGAAATGTCAATTGAGGATAACAAATGCTTCTCCAAAATTTGTGCAAGAGACACAGGACCAGCTGAGGTGCACAAAAGCCAAAATTACAACAACTTGAGTAATAAAATAAATATGGGCTCCCCTCACTATCAAAAATACAACATTCCTACTTGGTATGACTTGGTAGGTTATTTTGATGGTGGGACACTCCCACCATTAATTTTTGTGGAAAAATATTGAGCATCCCCATATCCCCAAAATAATCTACCAAACATCAAAATAAGAATGTTCTGCTTTGAGATATCAGGGAAAATCCAGTAAAGTAGTATTGTCTAGCCTAAAGTATAAAATAAAATCCATGAAGAATCTGTTCTGATATAAATTATTGAACAAATAAATGAAGGACTTACAAATATCCCATGTAGAAAACCTCCAAATAATTTATGGAGATACCCTACTCTTATGAAAGTGGATTATAATTCCCTATTCTTTAAGTGTGGCCTGTGCATAGTGACTTCCATCTAAAAGATTCTTCGTAATGGAGAAATTTGACAAACACTTCCTCATGCAGGAGATCAGTATCAAAATCACAGTGATCTGTCAAGTTGATCATATGTACTAATTATATGATATGATAAAAATTACACTATACCTTTGTGGTCTTCCTTCCCATAACCCATTATTCCATTCTAGTCTAGTCTTGAGGAAACACATTATAAAAATCCCAATAAAGGGCATTTTGCCATAATCCTGACCAGTATACTTCAAAACTCTCAAGGTTATTAAAAATCAGGAAAGTCTGAGAAAGGTTCACAGTCAAGAGGAGTCCAAGAAGACATGATTGAATATGTCATGTTCTATGGGATTCTGGAAGAGAGAAATGACATTTGGTAAAAGGAAATTTGAATAAATTATCGACTTTAGCTAATAATAATGAATCAAGATTGTACACTAATTGTAACAAATGTACCATAGTAATGTAGGATATTGGTAATAAATAAAATTGGGTATGGTATATATGGGAATTCTCTGCATTTTCCTTGTAATTTTTTCTAAATATACAACTTTTATAGAACTAAAAGTTTATTTTAAAACATGCATTGTAGAATCAGCAAAATACAGAGTGGAAAGCACCATTTGGGGATAACAAATACTGCCCTCCCATTCTGAGTTAGAAGAAAAATAACGGGGATAAGATTTGTATATTTTCACTTAAGATCTCTTTAATGAACTTGCTAAACATTGATGAGTATGGTATTTCATGTTGTGAATCAAAGTAAAAGAGATATTTATATTTATGTTATATTTATTAAGCTACTTCCTTTATCAATGCATCATGCTAAACACTGGGATTTTTGCCTTTGTCTTTTTTTTAAAAAAACGAAAGCTCTTAAGCAACGTATGTGTAATACTTTCCTAGGATCGCCATAAAAAAGCACTATTGGACTGGTGGCTTAAACAACAAAAAAATGTTTTTTTTCAGTTTTGAAAGTTAGAAGTTCAAGATCAAAGTTTTTGCAGGGTTAGTGCCTTCTAGACTTCTCTCCTTGACTTTTGTGTGGTCATCTTCACCATGTGTCTTCACATGGACTTTCTGCCGTGTGTCTGTGTCCTAATTTCAAAAGGACATCAATCTTTTTGCCTACCAAATGACCTCACTTTAAATTGATTAGTTTTTAAAAGACTCTACCTCCAAATAAAGTCATATTCTGAGGAACTAACGGTTAATATGTCAACATATGAATTTTAAGTCCTTATAGAAATGTCTAAATTTGCTTCTTGGCTCCCTATCCTTGCCGCAGCAATTGAAGTGTGGTTCTAATCTAGGTATTACTCCAAAACCTATGCTCATTTTTTATAGTATAAACATGATCGATCACTAACCATGGTTTATTTTTATCTCCTGTGATAGCTTAGTCATAGAATCTGAAATAATTCAACTTTAAAATTTTTTAGCATATTAATGTATGTGAATATTTGACTTTAAGTGGAAGTTAGTGTTAGTAGTGTTATAGTAGATTCCAATCACACAAACCTAGATTTAGATACTTGTTTTGTTGCTGTACAACTATGCCGTCCCTAGATAGTAGAGAATGTCAAATGGCATTGTACAAGTAGAAACTTAGCTTAAAACAAAATATCATCAGTATTGCCTTTATTTGGAGGGATTAGTATTATAGCAATTCTGCTTGTCTCCTGAGTTCAGTAAAAAATATGAGGTGTATATTGAGATGTTCATTAAGAATTTGGAAATCAAAGAAATATGATTGCCTTTTGAGAGTTAAACATCACATTCATCACATAAAAACATTCTTTTCTAGCAGCAGGAGTTGACGTAATATGTCTGGAGTTATTAATACAACTAACGGAAGATGTGTCACACTGAGGTAGGGGGTTAGACATAGGAGCTTTAAAAAAGGAGTTGCAGAGACATATCAGCAGAACCCATCTGGGCAATTTCAGGAAAAAGAGAATTTAAACCAGCAGATTAAAAAAAATTAAGATCCCACTGCCAAGCTTCAAGTAGGGGATTAAGCCTTCAGTCTGTCTTAGACTTAAACCATAAAACACTCACACCTTCTAGTGAACATTTTGTACCTGGAAAACAATTTTACTTGACCACATATGGTGTGGTTTGTAGAAGTCACATGGCCTACTATGCTAATTTGAGTAGTTAGTGCCCTTTTTTTGTTGTTTTACTGTAATTAAATAGACTTTTATGAACTTGATTAATAGTACTGAGTTATACATCCACTCTGTGTGCTTAGAATGTCTGCTTTCTGTTTCTGAAAGACTGAATTAAATTCTGTCACATTGTGAATTTACTTATACAGTACAATATCTAGGGTCACCAGATTCAACAAATCAAGACATAAAAAGTCCCTTTAAATTTGAATTTCAGCTATACAACCAACATTCTTTAGTACAAGTATGTCCTATGCAATATTTTGTATTTGCTTATATGTAAAGTGTTCATTGTTCACCGGAAATCCAAATTTAACTGGCTATTTTGTATTTTAACTGACAACTCTAGAGAGATACCTTTTAACACAGCTCTAGTTTTAATGTACTTAGTAATGTTTTTAGCACAGATTCTAGTACATGAACACTATAAATGGTAGCATATTCTAGTTGTAAAAGAAGTTACATTAATAGTGAAAAATGAGCACATTGTTTATATCCATTAACTAACAGGAAAACATTTTTGTCCTTTGTAACTAAAACCTCAAGTCAATTATTGATCCTTTCTGATCAAGTAAGGTCATATTGTTTTAATTTTGCCTATAAAGTCACCAAATAAGAAAGGATATTTTTGAATCGGTCCCTAAATTTTGCTTCTCCTTGAAGCCTGCATGACTAAAATAGATCAAACCTCTCTGAGATTCTTTCTGCCTATCTAGGATGAACTTGTGGTGACATTAACTTAAGAGTACCAGTGTTTAAAAGTATTTATTTTCAGTCCAACTGCATGACATCTGATCACTTTCTATCAGCACAATGGGAGAGGCATGGAGTGGGCAGTTTGAAGGGACTGCTCTGGAACTCTTCTAGAGCAGTTGACAATCAGGGTGGCTAAAGAGGGTGAGGCTTAACACAAGGAAGCAGCTATAGACTGGGTTATGAAAAGCCTTAAGAGAATTCTATAAGAAAAGAAGAAAATCCTGATGGATAATTTAAAAGTTCTTTTTAATTTAGTTTTTTTCCCCCTTATTCAACCTTTTAAAAATTGAGGTAACTTTAAAACACAATATAAGTTTTAAATATTCAAGTTCAGTATTCATCAAATATATTATCAAATTTCTGTTGTCCCCTGACTTCCATCCCCTTTTCCATCTAGTAAACTCAATTCTGTTGTCAGTGTCCAAGGGTTAATTTTTGTTTGTTCATTTGCTTGGTTTATTTATATTTACATGAGTGAAATTATATGGTATTATCTTGTTTCCATCTGACTTATTTTACATATCATATGACTTATTTTACATATCATAATCTCCTCAAGGTCCATCCGTGTTCTCACAAATGGCAAGATTTCATCTTTTTATGACTGAGTAGTATTCCATTGTGTATATATACCACGACTTATTTATCAGTTCATCTGTTGATGGTCATTTAGGTTGTTTCCATTTCTTAGCTATTATAAATAGTATATCAGTTAACTTAGAGGTGCTTTTTTTTTTTTTTTTTTTTTTTGGTTTTGTAGAACTGCTCAACATTTATTATAAGGAGTTCTGCTCTGTTCAGCTCTAGTTTACACCATCATTGAAGAATAATTGAAACAGAGCATCATGTATGTATTAAAAGTGTTCAGTTTGGTACATTTTGACATAAACATACACCCCTGAAACCATCACCACAATCAAGATAATAAATACGTTGATCACCCCACAAAAGTTTCCTCCGGATCCTCTATAATCATTCTCTCCAGGCTTTCTCTGTCCCTCTCCTCACAGTCACCATGAATATGATTTTAGTCACTGTAGATGAGTTGAGATGCATATCTTTTTTAATTAATACTTTCATATTCTTTGGCTAGAGATCTAGAAGTGGAATTGTTCAATCAATAGAATTGTTCTATTTTTAATTGTTTGAAGAACCTACAAATAGTTTTCCAAAGTGGCTGCACCAATTTACAGTCCCACCAATAGTATACAATGCTTGCTTTTTCTCCACACCCTTACCAACACTTGTTAGATTTTTAGATATAGAGCAGTAACAGGTGCAAGGTAACATCTTATTGTAGTTTTGAATTTCATTTCCCCAAAGCTAATTGAGGATAAACAGTTTTCCATGTACCTGTTGGACATTTGAATGTCTTTGCAGAAATGTCTATTCAGATCTTCTGTCCAATTTGTGATTAGGTTGTTTGTTTTTTTTTGTTGTTGAGTTGTAAAGTTCTTTATGTATCTTGGATATTAAGCCTTTGGCAGATAGATTATGTGGAATGTATCTTCTCCCATTCAGTTGTCTGTTAGTTTGTTCTGATGTCAGCTTCTTTTGCTGTGCAGAAGATTTTTAAGCATTATATCCCATTTGTGTATTTTTGGTTTTGTTTCCCTTGCCCCTAGATTCAAGTCCCCAAAAACATCTGTAAGACTGATGTCATAGAGGACATTGCCTGTGTTTTAGTCTATATTTTAAAAAATAGTGTCTGGCCTAACATCCGAGTTTCTAACCCATCTTGAATTAATTTTTGTATATGGTGTTAGTGATCTAGTTTAACTCTTTTGCATGTGGCTGTCCAATATTTCCAGCATCATTTGTTGAAAAGACTTTATTTTCTCCATTGTATGCTAGTAGTTCCTTTTTCATAAATTAACTGAGCATAAATGTATGTATATTTCTGGGGACTCAATTCTATCCTATTGATTGGATTTTTGTTTTTATTCCAGTAACAGTATTTTGATTACTATTACTTTGTATTATTGTTTGAAACTCAAGAGAGGGATACTGCCAGTTTTATTCTTTTTTTCTCACGATTACTTGAAAGTCCTTTTCTTTCCACATTTATCTATAAGGCCAAATTTTCCATAAAACTGACAGTTTTTAACTGCTATTTTTAACTATTTGGTGGATAGACTTTCCACGCAGCTGCTTTATCTAGATAATATGTCAAGTTAATCAATACATTCTTCCTTTTCTTGTTCCCTCTCATTTCTGCATTGTTCTTTAAAGAGATCCTCAATATAATGAAATATACCACCTGGTTCATTCACTGCTGAAATAATTTACTTAAAATGGGTCACATGGAGAAGATATCTGTCATTCTTAAGATACATTCTATGTGAATTCTGACTCGGATGTACATGACCACATAGAATGACTGGTGAAAATATATGATTAATCTACAGTTGAGGAGTATTATTCCCTCTTGATTCTTGTTTTGTTATCTTCCTTTTTCTATTAGGAGAAGACAGTGGCATCATTAAAAAATAAATGAGAAAAACACATTAACGAAGTACATTATAAGTGGTTCCATATTATCACCCAACAATCAACATTTATGTATGCATTTATTTTAATATGGCAACAATCATTCAAAAGGAATATGATTTTAAAGCAAACTTTAATTTGTGGAAATTATATAAGAGCTCTAGACTTTCTTTTTCCAGTCTATTTTGAATAAGCAGTTAAAATAAGTTCTTCTCTTGTTACTTAATTTTAACAAATAAGATTAAATGGAGGTTTAAATTACATGTCTTGTGGAGTGATTTGGTTGGCAAAGCCAAAGTGTGTGCATTCTTTAGGAAATAATTATCCTAACAACAACAAGCATTTACTTGGCTTCATTTCCAAAGACTCACAAGATGCCTTACAATTAAAACATAGCAAGCCGACCTACTTTCTTAAGGGTGTTCAGGAATAGGAATGAACAGATACGTCTTTAGTCTTAGTGTCCAGACAGAAGGGTACTATGAATAGAATCTGGAAAGAAATTCTGGGACTTGAAGAGCCTGGAGCTCATGATTGGGGGAAAGCAAATGAGCCTGCTGACTCTGACCTTAATGATCCACAAGGGACATATGGTCGTCACAAAAGATCTAATGAATTTCCTGGGCCTCAACCATTAACCAACTCATCAGTGAGTGATACACCATTTAAGTCAGTATTGAGTTTTATGGGAATTCAACTCTGGAATGCATAACCAAAAGGGCTCAGTCACCTGAGTCCTACAGCCAACAGCAGCGACTCCCTTATCTTATGCTTAACTGTAAGACTGGTAACCCAGTAGAAACTGTACTCTGAAGAGGAGGAGAGGAGAAGAAATGCCTACTAGACAGTAGATAGAGCACTGATAGAGCAGAATTCTCTAGGACCACCTGTAGTAACATCTAGGAGAAGCTTGTGACACCAATAGTTCCAACTGCTTCACTTGAGTTTTCAAGCCATAACAGCTTTAGCTCAGCTTCTCAGCCATCCACTCTGAATTTTAAAGGGGGCATTTATCATCTCTGCCAGGGCTTCTTTATTGTTAGAGTTTTCTGACCAGGGAATATTATGAAAGAAAAACAAGAATACATCCCAAGATTTGGGCTCAATTTCTGGTGTCACTCTCAGAAACGCTAGGCTCCCACAGGTCGTAGTCACCTGCAGATATGTGCAGCAACCAGCATGCACTCTGTGTACTATTTAAGCATGGCAGGTAAGGTTAATGAGATCAAACATCTAAATTTGTTTTTAGAGGCAAGTGTCCAAATTATTCCAACTTCACTGGAATCAGTGGTTCTCAACCAGGAGCAATTTCGCCCCCTTCCTCTAGAATATTTGGCAATATCTGGAGACAAAAATTTTTGGCTGTCACAACTAGGGGTGGCTAGTGGCATCTAGTGAATGCTACTAAATATCTTGCATGTAGGACAGCACCTACAACAAAGAATTATACAGCAAAAATGATCAATAGTGCCACAGTTGAGAGATCCCACATTAGATTATGTTGCACTTAAATTATTTTGGTCTAGTCGAGGTTGCATATAGTTAGTTTGAGGAAGTTTCAAGATAGAGAAATTTTGGTCTAAAATAGAATATAGTCACATATGCTGGAGGATTTGATGAGAGTCCAATGAGAGCAGTACTAAGTATATAGGGAGAAGTTCTGGAAAGGAAGCACAGCTTCAACCGAGTCAAGCTTAAAAATTACACGCGCAGAGAGGAGTTTTGTATAGTCACCCAGAATTTAACTGGGATGGAGTGATTCCTTTTCTCTTTCTGCCTGTCCCACATCCCAGGAAGTTTCCCTAACAATGACAGTAGGGGACAGGGGCATACTAAGTGGGGACTTCGGGATAATTTACCAATTACATGGTAGTGCCTACAATGCAGCTGTCAATGTGGCCATGCCAATGGCCATGCGGGTTTTTTGTTTACAAGGGAACTTAACCTCCAGTAACTTTGAAAGCTACTAACTAAACAAACTCCTCATGCCTTTTATATTCCCTACAAGGATAGGAAGCTTTGCTTCACTCACATTGACTTCATTAACAGCATGTCATTATTTCTTTGTCCTGTGCTGTGACAAAACTCGTGTGATACCCAACCATTCTTGCATGTTAATTGGTCTGAAAATAATAATAATAATAATCACCTGTAGGCACAGTAAGAGAGGGACAAGTTCAGGAAAAGGTGTCTCTGAAATCTAGTTAGTACTGGATGAGGTCACCGTTTTGCAAAGGGAACTCACTCAATTAGATATGATAGTGATATTTTCTAAGTCTTCATTTAATGAACCAAAATATTGTTTTGAGGTAGAGGGGATTCACTTTAACAATGTGATAAAGCTTTTCAGACTACATGACTAGTATTTAGTGGTCTAATAAGTAATAGTCAGTTGTAACTAATAGACACTGGGTTATGGATAATGATCAGAGAACCTGGTTGTTCTTTTGCTACCAGAATACTTGTGATCTGTATGAAATCTGCAAAAAAGAAACCCCAGGGGAATGAATTTGGTAATTCTTATTCACTTGTATTCCAGAACAGAATGCTCTGATTATAGAAATCCTTACCTACTCTAGTTAAATAGAAAGATCCCTCTTAAGTAATCATGGTGGGTCATTTCTCTGGCTCTTTCCAATTATCCTTTCCAGCTTTGTTTTGATGCTGTTTTATTTACTGATCTTGTATTCCTGAATTTTTTTCTTCACCAGTCTTGCCAAATGGAGGGAAATGCCCCTGTAGTGTTCAAGCCAAGAACCTCTACCAGGACTTAAAACTTGTACAATACTTGTGCTTCTATATAAGTTTATTGTGTCTATATAAGTTTATTGTGTCTGGATACAAATAAGGTCCAAACAATGATTTAAAGAAATAAATGTACTAGGTGGAAAAAGAAAATCAGAAAGGTCAACTAGTCTGTCAAAGTTCAGTCATTTGTTATGTGCCAGGATTGAGACTCAAAAGCAAGTCACCCAACTCTTTCTATAATATAGCATCCTAGGAAAGTTAATAACACAAAGTTCAAGAGGTGAGAGAGTGAGCTCTAAGGACAAAATTTGTGACTGTTTCTTCCTGACACTTCTCCCAAGCTATACTCCTCCCCATTCTGTTGCTTCCCTCTCCTTGTGGCTTTTGTGACTTTGGATTCCATTCAGGAACCTGTTAAGTAACTCATATTTCTCTCTTGTACACTGGAGACCTAGGGGATGACATCAGAGATGAGTGGGAGAGAAACTGTGGCATCTCCAGAGACAAGCTTAGAACAGGAGTGAATCCTTCACATGCATAGCCTGTGAAAGGAAGTGCCAGGTAAAGAGGTGAATGCTAGAGTGGCCTGAGAAGGCAAATATTTTGAATTCTGAACTTATCAAGTCCTTAATTTTCACTGATTGGGCAAATTATTACATCTGTATATCTCAATATATTGTTATTTGTAATTCTAGAGTGAGAATGCAAAAATGACTGCCTAAGAAAAATAGTAGGTATTTTAGAAATGTATTAACAGTGACATGTGTGGTAATAAATGAAGTTTCTCAAATCATTTTGAGATTTAATCAAGCAGTCATTTCATAGACTTTCCACCTTTAATCAACAGCATTTAGTACATTTTCTGCCTTCTTTGTTTCCTAATTGTTTTCTCTTCCAATTCCTTTGGAGAGGGGATATAGACATCTGAGGCTGTTCTTGGGGTTTAGCTTTTTTCCCCATTTTTAATATCCTATATTTATTTATTGCTAAGATGACTATATGAATGAATTATAAAAAATGAAATATTTAAATAAATTTCTATGTGAGAATTGTGGACTCAAGACTTAAGACTGTATCTAATGACCAAAGCAATTTGATAAAATATTAAAAGAGAATTTATCATTAAATTTTATATTTATGTATGAAATGTAGACTGCAGGTTGAGAAAATGAATTATTTTAATTCAGAGTCAGTGGTGTAGAGATGCAAACCTCAAGAAAGTGAATTCTATTCAGTAACAAGTTAATTATTCTTTTTTGCTTTAAACTGCCAGTTATCAGGTTCCAAATTTATTTTATAACTTAAGGAAAAGCACATTTGTTTTTACTAATGTAGCTTCAGAAGCAAAGGTTTGTCACCTGATTTCAGCTCAAATTGATTCCTTTGAGCTTATTCATTTTTCTTGTGAGAGGAGCAATGGTATGAAATGCCGAAACTCTCATTACATTTTTTCATGAAGTGCCACATGCCTCTGGAGCTGCCAATTTTGATTCATTTTTATTCCTTATGAAATCTCTGTACCAGAAGATTTGGAGTAAATAGATTTACAACAATAACTTGGTGACTGCACATGAATCTGCTGCTATTGTTTTTATCTACCCTGATTTAAGACAGAAAAATGTTTGGAAATTGTATGCTGTAAAACCCTCAAAGAAAGTCCCCCTTTCTCAAGACTGAAATCAAAAGCTTCATACTGAAAATTAAAACTTTAAAATACCCCTGATTAGTTTTTGTCATCTAAATTTAGCTGCAGTACATGGACAGGTTTTTAATTAGGAAAGTGTGAAAACAAATGGAATCCTAAGCAAATTTCTTATTTTGGAATATTCTTGTGACTCTGAGGCTGAAAATTTACAAGAACGTGCCTTAGATTTATAAAACTTTTTCTAATAGAAAAGACTTGGGGAGCTATAGATTTCTATTTGTTTTCAAATGGGTATATGGTCTAATATCACTTGGTAGTTTCCCCGCTTCCTGGTTGGAATGTAGAATCTTGCTTTAAGTCTGTTTCTAGGGACTCTTTTAAAGTTTCATACTATATACATATTTCTTGATACCCTCTTTTCTCTTAAGGTAGGTATATGCAGGAATGAAGAGGTAAGCAATCAGGCAGGCAAGAAGAGAAAGGAGGAAGAAACATTTATTTATTGATTGATCTTGGTTGTTTCCCTGGTCCCTGGTCTTGAACCAGGGAAGTTGGGACTTATGTGGATTGTGACTGGTTTAAACCACTGAGCCACCAGGGTATGACCATTCTGTTTTTTTCAAATGTGGTTAGTAACAGACAAGCAAACCTATTATCATAGTCTAATTTTTTTTAGAAATATGAATGGGAACATGTTCAGTAATGGTATACATTTATAAACGATTTATTTGAATGTTTTAAACAGAGCAGGAGATTCTTTGTTAATATGATCCAATGAAGAGAAAACCTAGGAAATTATTATTCATGTTCTCTTTGTTAGAGCCTCAAACTCTTAGAAATAGTAACAGAAGTTCCTAGTTATCTATTTTTCAATTCTGAGAAATTTTCTTTCTTGACTCGGTCACACATGGGAGCTTTCAGATGAATTCAATGGAATTTAATTTAAAGCATGGTAGTAAATATCACAGAGGACACAAAAGTGATAAAGTATATGCTTTGTATATGCTTCCAGACCATGTCTCACATGGCAATTACATAAGAATTCTGAAAGAGCACATACGTTTATTATTACGTTGCTATCTCATTCCTACTAGACAGCAAGCTCCTGGATCACAAGTGCAGGATATCTGCATATCTCCTTGACTGACAGTTTTCAGAGTTCTGGGAACATAGTAGACTCGAGTGTGTTTACAGAGAAAATGATAAATTTTATTTTATAATAGCAAAAAATGATATCTAATGTTAATATATTTCATGTAGCTTAGTTTATTAATCTAATCTTTCTAGGCTAACATTAAAATATTACAGAAAAAGACTTTCAGGATCTATCTTTATTAAGTCAAGATCTATCCAAGTTACTAGGAATTATAACATGAAAGTTATTATTAATATATCTCTTTAACTCTTTTCATAACTATGAATGTCACCCTAATTGGTTCAGTGGTTATCTTGCCTTTTGGGGGAAGGAGATGGGATACAGAAACTGAAACAAGATGAACATAAAGAGAAAATATAATAAAAATAATGCTGTTTTGGACACTCTATATAGGGCAATATTCTTTCAAGCCATGCTATTTTTTTTCTAGAAAAAGATTTTTCTAGAAAAATCTAGGGTTTAAATTGACTTTTGGAGTTAGAAAGAAGAATAAGGAAATTAAAGAGCACTCAGACTCCTGAGGGTTATGGCACAAGTGGAAAAGACACAAGAGGGAGAAAGAGCATATACATTCATCTTTCCCTGTCTGTTTAGCTCAAAAGTTGGTAAGCAGGGTCTCAAGATCCATAGTGGGGTAGGGAAAAGTTCTTGTCTTAGCCTTATACTCTGGAAAGAGATACTTTCTTTTTAAATTTATTAGAGGATTATTACATATAACAATATATAGGTTTAAGATGTGCATCATTATAAATCAACATCTGTATATAATACGTTAAGTTTACCATTAACAATCCAATTCTCCTTTCAATATTTAACTGACTCCTTTTAGTCAGTTTTCCAACCCTCCTCCTCTTTCCTTCTGGTAACCACTAAATTGATTCTATAGAATAAATGTCTATTTTTTAAAAAATTTGGCTCATTTATTTGTTTTCTATATATATCATATAGGTGTGAAATCATATTGTATTTCTTTTTCCTTCTGACTTATCTCATTAAGCATAATCACTCTACATCCATCCATATTATTAGAAAGTTAGGATGTCATCTTTTTTGGATAGTGGAGTAGTATTACACTGTGTGTATATACCACACCTTCTTCAACCACTCATCTGTTGATGGGTACATCAGCAGATCTTTTTTCCAGCTGGTGGTTGTTGTAAATAATGTTACAGTGAACATGGGATTGTATATATCTCTTTCAACTGGTTTTGTATTTTGCAAGTGAATACCCAGATGTGGGACAATACTATCTTATGGAAATTCCATTTTTAATTTTTTAAGGAGTACTGTCTTCCATAATGGTTTCACCAACTTACACTCCCTCCAGCAGTGTATAAGGGTTCCCTTTTCTTTGTGTCCTTGCCAAACTTACTGATCCTTGTTTCCAGCGTTTTGGATATACCTATTCTCACAGGTGTGAAGTGACATCTCGTTGTTGTTGTCGTTTTAGATTCATTTAATATTTGTTGAGGTAACTTTGATTTACAAAATTATTGTTGTTTTGACTTGCATTTCCATAATAGCAAAGATATGTGAAGGATCTTTTCATGTGTTGGTTATCTGTATGTCTTCTTTAGAGTTGCGATGTTCAGAAGGAGATGCTGTCTTTAACTTACTGAAACAACCTGCATCTTGCCAATATTAACTTGAAGGCTCAGTGCACAATTAAAGACGAGAGACATTTTAGCTTTCCCAAGTTACCCAGAGTTACCATGGGACACAGATGTTGAGTCGAACTGTAGAAAACTAGCCATCAGGCCATTTATGGCAACAGAAGCTAAAGGTAAAAGACCAACAGGACACTGAATGGAGGAAGTGTGTAGATTGAAAGGAATTCAAAGAATAGAATTGAGAAGGACCCTACTCAGTCAGGCAGCTTCACATCCCTCTGACCAAGTCAAGCCAAACTGCATATCCACTGGTTGTGAATTCCTCCAGCCATGAATGAGCACAAATGGCAGGCTGCTGAAAAGACACATAATCCCCTAAAATGATGTGACTAAACTTGACAACCAGTAGATGAACAAGATGAAGACTATCTAATCATGTATGGAGGGAAATGTTACTTTTTGTCTGCACATTCAAATTATAATTAGTTTCTTCAAACCTAATTATGAGGGCCTTGGTTGTTCACTTGAATCTGGAGCCAGAATGGTCTTGTTTCAACTTGTTGGGCAGTATTAGCACAGGACAATTTCTCTCTTAATAGCCATTTGGAGTAGCACACTGGTAATTCTATCATCAAAAGATGTTACTGATAGAAGAGTCTTGCCTACTTAAATTGCTGAGATTTTCCTTATAGGTCGTAGTATAAGCTTACTTGACATTTATCTTGACAGCCAGGATAGAGATGAAATGATTACCTTTAATTATCTCTAGAATATTCACAATAATAATGACTTTTAATAAATAAGTTACTGGTTGGAAATGCATTTTCTATTGTTTCCTATGCAACAGCAGAAATAACAATATGTTGTATATTAAATTTAATTTATGCATATATTCTTTTGTAGTTCTCATAATCACTCTGAGGTTAGAAATTGTTTTTATATACTTGAGGATAACTAACTTTCCAAGAACATATGTAAATTGTCTTATAATTGTGTCTGAATATCAATTTTAGCATATAAAATTTATAACATAATGGAGAGCTTCATATATTATTGATAATATAAGATAGTATTTGAAGGATAAAAATTATATCAAAACAACATATTAAGATGTACTCCAAACTTTCTCAGTCCTAATTTCTCTATGTTCAATTCTTCCATCTTTTAGGGATTAAATGAGATAATGCATTAAAACTGCAAAACATAGACCTGGCACATAGACTCTTAACCATTTTACTTATTTCTTCCCCTGTAAGTTCAGACTATATAGACATATATCTCCCCTTTATATTATATATATATATAGCTTTATATAACATATATATATATACATATATATCATTTCATTGATACTTAAAACTATCAATGATAGAAATAAAATATCTGAGCAGTTTTGCACTGGATTTTTAATATATGCAAAATAAGTTAAAAAGAGATTTTTTGAA
Source organism: Solenodon paradoxus (assembly GCA_004363575.1). NCBI lineage: Eukaryota > Metazoa > Chordata > Mammalia > Eulipotyphla > Solenodontidae > Solenodon > Solenodon paradoxus. The sequence continues at coordinate 128,591 of RJWH01000182.1, read as the reverse complement.
GAGTGCTTAAATGAAGAGCATCACAATTTGATTAAATCTAATAAATATATTCAAATTATAAAATTTTATTTTAATATTAGTTTATCACATATTGTTGTTATTGAAAATCAATGAAATGATATTGCATTTAGTCTGAGGAAAGGGATTAAATGTATTTTGAATATTAAAATGTTTAAAAAGAATATACCAAATTATAGATTGTTTTAAAGCTGCAATTATGGAAAATACACCTTGGTAAATACATGAAGTCAAGACACTTTGCAGTGCTGAGCATTGGAATATCTTATGTGTAGCCTCCTTGCTCCCTGGGATTTCAGCCAGTCCATCTGGTCATCTAATAGGGGGCCCAGAGACAGTGGGGGATCTCTGAGACCATATGTGCTGCAATACTTACAAACAACTGGAGCTTGACTAATGACGTAGCAAGAACCTAAATTTGGATTTAACTTGTTTTTGTTAAGCAGAACCCAACCACACTGTTATTTTTGTACATTTCTAGCTTTGTATATAATTCACTTTGAAATGGGGCAAGGAAAATATACCCCTTTTCACTATAGTCATGTTTCAAGTGATCTGTTTAATATCATGCCTTTCATTCTACAGAAAATGTTTAAAAACTGGGAGAAATAATGCAATTCTCCTTTTCTGGGAGATATTCAGGTTGGAGCCCACCAGTGAGCTGACATTTTATTTCTTCTGTGTATGAATGACATAGGTTACTTTTTGAGGCAAGATTGCCCCTTAGTCTCTGAGTTGAGGTAATACATGAATATGTAGCCCCTGAGATTGTGGTACAAGTCCACAGGAGTGAGTAAACCCTGGAGTGGACAAGAAGAGGAAAAATAATAATCTAATTAGATGATGGGTTTTTTTTGTATATATTCACCCTGTTGTCTCTTCCTACATAAGCATCCTCTTTTGTGAGAGACCATCTAGTCTAAATAGTTTACCTTTTTCCTGTTACTTTAACACCATTTGCAAATGCAGTGAAATATATCACCAGAGTAGGTCGAGGGAAATAGAAAAAAAGTAAGATGCTTTTGGAAGGAATGATAATATTCTAAGCAAAATTTATGATTTTAAATCATCAATTTTTTGCTGTCTCTCAGATTTCATATTGACCATTAGAATAATTCAGTGAAATATCAATGATATTGAGCTCAATTTTTATTCAAGATTGATGAAAAAATATATTGCAAAATGAAAGAAAAATTATTTTTCATAGAAGACAGAAGGAATGTCTTTAAGATGACTGATACATTTATTTTGAAGAAATTTTGCACCTTCAAAGAGGGAAATTGGATGTTTTCATCTGCAGAACTACTTTTCACCTTTAGTGTCTTTGTAAAGAACTTGCAGCAGATTAAGAAGTACTACCTCTGATCCTTCTTATGTTTAACATATCAAAGACTACATCTAATATTTAGAAGCAATAAAAAGTTCAAGTAAGCTTTATGTAAAAACCAATATCTCTTTAATTATTTTTACATGTTAGAAATCAGAAGGGTGTGTGGCACTATTTCTTAATTTGCACTATGTTCTTTTAAATTCCAGTTTGTTCTGATATGTGATTTAAAAACCAGTAAATATGCCAGAGAGATGCCACATTTAATTCAGCAATGTGTTGTCAGGTTGTTAAGAAGTTTTTTTTTTAATTTTTTTCTTGAACACTAGTGAAATAATTTGGGTAATATTAGCATTATGTTCAAAGTTGGTTTTAGATTAATCTCAACATAACATGCAAAGAAGGATTACAAAAATGGGGAGCTAATGCTTAGGTGTGGAGTTTCTGAATATGTTCAGCACTCAGTTCTCTCTTTGATAATCTGTGTAAAAATTATTCTGTATTTGTAGACACTCATATGGAGAATGCTTTTTATACTATAAGCAAATTGTAGCAACAGTGTCATAAGAGTAAATACTTTTCTGTCACTGGTTCTAGACTTTGGATGTTGATTTATTATGAAACAGAAAATCCCATTAGTTTAGGTGAGCAAATATCATTAAGCAAAAATTATAATACTTTCATTCAAGAGAGAGGCAAACAAATATGAGCAAGTGAAACTATGTAATACGGTTTTGAGTTTGACAAAATATGAAAATAAGACTCTATAGATTATAAGAATTTCTAAACCAAGAGAATTATGAGTCTTTTTCCTGAAAAATATGTGGCAGTAAGTTTACCAATATTTACTGTTTGTATCACCAGACGCCAGTCAGGATCCAGAACCCACATCAGTTGTGTGAACAGAGAAAAATTACTGTAAGGAATCATTAACTAGGTAACCAGTCATTACCTGTGCACCTGTAAGGGTAAAATTAAAAAGAATTTTAACTAGCAAGGTAGTATAAAATGCAGAAAACATCTACCATTCTTAGGGCTGAAGGAATGGGGGAAAAAATCAGAATAACTAAAACAGAAACTAGAAAGTCACACAAAGCTGTAATTTGTATCTCTGAAGAGGAATTGTAGCTTGCCTGAGGCTGGTATCTCTGAGCTTAGCGGGTGACCTTGGGAGATTGAGATCAAATTTTTGAAGAAAGGGCACCAGGGAGCAATGCTGGTTTCTCGATCAGAGGCAATATTGTATAAAAATATTTACTATGTTATCATAGTAAAGAAGCCATCTGAAGTGTAGTATATGATGGAATCATATCCAGAATTGAAATCTGTTTCAGTGAGGACCATGTCCCTTTACATAATGGAAGAGTTTCTATGTAAGCAAACCTCCATCAAGTGACTACTTATACCCTGGGCCATTGTGTCATATTAAGATCTCAGTGTTCATTTCTGCTGCTGGTTGATTGGGCACTCTGCAGAGATGGTAGCCAGGTCAGACTTAGTGAGAGCCACTTTTGAATAGGCCCATTGGGCAAGTATTCAGTGCGTAGGGAAAAAGAATGTCTGACACAAAACATGCTATTTTTGTCTACCTTATCATTGAAAATGTCCTGTTGTGTATGTCCTTTGGCGTATATTCATATGGTCAAAAAGTCCTTATATTCTGCCTGTAATTTGAGAGGTAAGTAAGCATCCAGATGCCTCATCACTATGTTTTCAATGATATTCTTTACTAATCCTTGACCATCCAGCCAAATCATTAGTCATTACCTATAAATTAATGCAGATACTTACTTTTCACCCTTTGTTTCCAGATAGAATGGAAAACCAAATATACGTCTCAAAAATTTCTCACCGAATGATTTCCTTTTAATGTTTTCTCTTATATCCTCTATGAGTGGAGTTTAATGCCATATCCATTCTTATTTGGTGCCATATTTCAACAGAATCACCTGGAAACCAGGTCCATAATTTTTCCTCCTGCATTAAATGGTCATGAGAGACTCCTCTAACTGGACATAAATGCAGATGCAAGAGCGGGGACTCAATGCCAACATGAATTGGTTCCAAAGAGTTTGAGACTTTTGCTTCTATAATGTACTTGTGCCTTCTGGACTTACTCAAACTTGATCCCTTATATGTTATATACATTCATTGACATATTACATCTATCTGTGGAAACAGTAGGCTTGGAGAGTCAGATAATATTCAGTTATTTGTGTCACATAATTAGGGTCACATATTAGGTAATCAATCTCTACTAGAACCTAATAGTAAGAGAGGAATTACTTCGCAAAGAAAGAAAAGCTTTATGTAAGAAAACAGTGATTTCATCAAAATACCTCAAGGTCTGACTCTTTTACAGCTGCTTGCCAGCGGATTCATGAGACAACCCTGTTTAACATAGATGTTTTGAATATCATTGTATCTTCTGGATCATTAGGCCCAGGAACACTGATTTCACAACCTTTCAGACATACTACAACGTTACCTTTGCTCTGTTTTCAGTTCAGATAGAATGAATGCCTTATGGATTATTTGATATATGTGTCAGGTTGACACACTTGAACATGGAATATGTTGCCTTCCAAATTAAAAAAAAATCATATTAAGAATTGTTTCATTTTATGTGGTAGGTAGTTCAAGATGTGACTAATCTTTTGCAAGAGAAGGTTTATTTCAATATGCTCTCCACCACTTCATTCAGGTGGTTAATGCCTCAGTTTTTGTGTGGCTCATCACTAACACGCTTGCTCAAATATTCATAGTAAGTCTTTTAAATTTTGCAGCAACTAGTAGGGTACACTTGTTGTATTTTAATTTTGAAGGGGGCTATTGAAATATTGAATGGAATGTCAACTTGGTTAAAATCTTTTCGCACTGTGTTAGTATTTTTTTGTGGTTTAATTCACTGGTGGAGAATGGCCATTTCTAGGGACTTTCACTTGGACTTACATATTCTTGTTCGAGGTTCAATAGTGAATATGAGAAATTTTTCTATACTACATGCTGTGTTCACTGTCTGGATGGCTTAAGTACTGAGAATGTTATCTGCAGAACACTCACAGCTGTGTAGTGCTTCAGAACTATTCCTTAGCTGAGGCAGCGTTACCTAAATTCGCATTGCTCCCTGAAGGCATCTCATAGCCCATAACTGGTAAACACAGGGATATACAGGGATACAAAGGCCAGGTTCTTTTGCCTTGATTATGGACTTCTGTGAACAGTCATTTTATTTTACAACTTCATGTGACATTAACTATAACATCGACTGCAAATGTATAACTGCATCATGGTTCAAATTCTTTTCTTGTCCAGTTCTGCTTTCCTTGCTTCCTCTGAGTATTGCTTCAGAGCATACTTACAGTAAGTTCCTCTTGCATAAATATCTCAGTGTCTCAGAGGACCTGAGAAAGATCACTTGGCATCAGGAGTTATTCTAGGAAGAAGATTTTGGAGTTGGATAGGCAACCGTCTGACTGGCAAGGAAGAGTTCCTCACTCATGAAGATTTATGAATATCTCCCACAAGCAAATAAAAAGTTCTCTAGTGGTGAACAGGTACAAGATAACAGGAGGACTGCACTTGCATATGAAATCTTTCAAATACTTGGAAAGGAAAAACATCAATTATAAGGAGTATGGAATTAAATACCTATTGCTAGTGATCAAGACTGTAGTGATGAAAGACAAGGAAAGAATAAATATAATAAATTGTCAACATTAATGCAAAGTACTACAGTCAGTGAACCTGTTTGGCAGCCTGTAAAGAGACTTTAATCAGTTCCAGTCAAAAAAAGAAAGGAAGAGTAGGAGTAGGGGGAAGAGAGCGGAGAGGGGGAGGGTAGCGGGGGAGGAGGAGAAGAAAAATTGAGTGAGATCAACCCCAGAAATTAATTATAACAAAAGATTTTAAAAGTGTTGAATTGTTAATTCAACAAATCTGTTAAACCAAAGTTCCAATTGATGTGAAATGGGAATATGAGATCTAGAAAGAGATATTTGGCCTAAACACTTGAACATGTTAAATCCCTAAATTCTTCAAGATTTTCCAAAATCCAATATGATGATGAACATTTTGGGACTCCTCCCTACTAATTTGTAACACATCCCCATTTCATGAAGACAATGAAAAAGTGTCAGCCTTGTGGGACATCACATGATCTTTCAGGATTTTCCCTCGTTTCCACTGCTAGTTACCACAGCAATAACTAATTCACAATGTGAAATTATCTGACTATGTGCTAAATCTTTTAATAAAGAAAAGGGATTATATCCTGAATTCAAGTCAACATATACTGGAAGGAATTAGAAGAGTATATTGGAACTAGATTCTTAGCCTCCTTAAAAGAGAAAAGAAAGTTAATTAAGGGATAGTTTGCTAATAGGGAACAATACACTATTATAAGGAATTTAACGTTCTAGACAAAACTCCAAGTGTTAATGCTAGTTTATTGGTAGGATGGGAATCTTCTATGCTTGGAGAGATCAAGAACATATGAAGTAGAAATACCAGACTGCTTTTGAAATGATCATCAAAAGACTCATTGAATTGGGCATACTAGAGGAGAAATACCTTGTAAAGACTTGAAACCTGTATGTTGACTGTATAATGGAAGACCCAGATGACCCTCTGTTTACCTAAGTAATAAGGAATATATTGGTAAGGAGACATCATGGAGAACGCAAGAGTGATTGTTTTCTGTAGGTCAGGTAGAATGATAGAGTGCTATTGAAATACTAGATTTATGAATAGAAATAGGAATGATAAGATCCTGATTAATATAATCCATGTGGTTGTTATTATCCATCAAGAGCAAGGTTGGCACAGTTATTGTCATGAAAACCAAGGATAGAGTGGCATCAATGAGAATTTAGTTTGCATAAATCTATGGAGATTAATACAATAATATGAGAAACAAGATAGATGGAAATTAAATAGGGGTTTTGATTAATCTATAGAAACAAAAGAAAGCAAGAATGATCATCTAAGGGACCATAACTGTCACCCCAATAAAATGTAATTATCCCTTGACAAGTTTCTGGCCTTGAGCCAGTTTTCAGTCTCAGAAACCATAACTAAAGGAAAGATTGGATTTCTAGAAGACTGCAACATCAAGTTAATTGTATACAGTAATTCCTTATTTTCTTCTTTCTAAAAGACCTGTAGTAATCCAGGTTAGCACACTTTGATATAAATACTGTTAGATATTTTGATGACTGTTAAATACTAGATTTGTGTTCAAACTTATTCTGAGATACCTACCCAAGTTTTGTGACCCCAATTCTCTTTTCAGATTAGAAGATTCATGAACAATAGGTATCGAATGGAATCTTGTTTTAGCTCCAGTTACAGTGGACTGTGATCATTTCCTCAGTTTCCTAATATATAATGGTAATAATGATATTTTGTAGCTGACAGAACCCCACATTTGTTCCTTAATCTGTAAAATAAGAACTGTCATAGGAGACAAGTCAAAACTCCTGACTACAGAATAAAGACCATATATTATAAACCCACAGCCAACATCATATTCACTGGAGAAAAAAGAAAGCACTTTCTTTAAGATTAAGGATAAGACAAGGATGTCTACTCTCACCATTGTTATTTGACATCATATTGGAGGTCCTAGATAGACCAATTTGGCAATAAGAAAAAATCAAAGTAATCCAAATTTGAAAAGAAAAATGAAAAGTATCACTATTTGCAGATGACATAATAATATACATAGAAAACCCTAAGAGCTCCACCAAGAAAAAAAAACTGCTAGAATTACTAAGTGAGTATAGTAAAGTGGCTAGGTACACAATTAATATATAAAAATATGATGCATTTTATATTCAAATAATGGGATAGAATAGAATGAAATTAAGAGAATTATCCCATTTTCAATAGAAACAAAAATAATTAAATGCCTTGGAATATTATTTTAAAAAGAGGTGAAAGACCTGTACATTGAAAGCTACAAGACATTGTTAAAAGAAATAGAAGTAGATACAAGAGTGGGAAATATATTCCATGCTTATGACTGTGAAGAATTAACAATGTTAAAATGACAGTTTTACATAAAACAATATACAGGTTTAATGCAATTCCCATCAAAATTCCTCTGGCATTTTTAAAGGAAATAGAACAAAGAAATTTAAATTTGTATAGGATCACAAAAGCCAAAGCAATCAAGAGAAAAATGAGTAAAAGTGGACCTATTACACTCCCAGATATTGAGCTGTACAACAAAGCAATAGTGATTAAAAAAAAATCCTTAAAGTACTATAATAAAATCAACTGTAAGATCCGTGAAATAGAACTGAATCACCAGAAATAGGCTTACACATATATAATCAGTTAATTTATGACAAAGGAACCAAGAGCATATGATGGAGAAATGAAAGTCCTTTTAACAAATTTTGTTGGGAACCTTCAACAGCCACATGAAAATGAATGAATCTAGACTACTTTCTAACATCATACACAAAAATTAACTCAAATTAAATTAGTAGGCTTTGATGTAATATGGAAACACTAAAAGCTTAGTAAAAACATAGGTAATACATTCCATGAGATCAGCCTTAGAAGATCTTTGAGGATTCAACTCTAGCAGCAAGGGAAACAAATGGAAAGTAAACAAATGAGAGTATATCAAACTAAAAAGCTTCTGCACAGTGAAAGAAACTATTGCAAAATGAAAAGACATCCAGTTGACTGACTTTGAGAAGATATTTGCACATCATACATCTGACAAAAGCTTTATATCCAAAATATATTTTAAAAGAAACTCATAAAACTCAACCACAGTATAACAAGTCACCCAATCAAAAATGAGCAGAAGATCTTAATAGACATTTATCTAAAGAAGAAATTTGGATAACAGGCACATAAGAAGATATTTCTCTTCTTTTGTTATTAGAAAAATGTGAATCAAAATAAAAAGGAGCTGTAACTGTACTCCTGTGATAAGGACTATTATCTAAAAGATTATCAAGAATGAAAAGAGACTAGGACTTGTTATATTGTTGCCAATAGTATAAATTGTTACAACGATTATAGAAGTATGGAGATTCCTGAATAAATTAAGAATGGAAATTCCATATGATCCTGTAATCCCCCTTCTGGGTATTTACCAAAAAAACACAAAACACTAATTTTGAGAGATATGTATATCCCTAAGCACTATTTACAATAGCCAAGAATTAGAAACTACCTTTGTGCTCATGGACAGATGAATGAAAAAAGAGGTGGTATATATACACAATGGGATACTACATAGCTTTAAAAAAAAAGATGAAATCCTGAAATTTGTGACTGGATGGAACTAGATGAGGATGATGCTAAGTGAAATAAATCAGAAGGAGAAAGTTAAATACCAGATGACCTTACTCTTATGTGAAATCTAAAGAAACAAAGCAAAGGTACAGATGAAACAAAAACAACCCTTAGACATTAACAATGGAACTAAGCTCACCAGCAAGGAAGGAGGTGTTGGGGGTTGGTAGCAAGGGCGGTGGGGTCTAACAGACAGTGGTAGAAGACTATTGGTAACTTTGTGGTGAGCATGGTGCATTAAATTTTAGATGAATAATGAACTTGCATATTTAAACTTATTATTTAAAAAATCAAAATTAGCTCAATGAAGCAAAGTATAAAATGAATATTACAAAATTGTTTGAAATAAAACCTGAACTATGAGATGGAGGTAGAAAAAACTTAAGCATGTTCGAATACTAGGATCAGGTTCACTTGATTAGTATACAGAGAATGAGAAGCAGAACATGAGAGGATAATAGAGCAGTAGGTAGAAGTTAGATTATTAGGAGCCTTGTAGACTATGATTTAGTTGTTTGACTTTTATTTTAATAAAGTGAATAAAAGCAAGTGAGTGATATGATGTGAGTTATTTTTTAAAAATATATCAGTGGTCACCTTAGTGACCTTGGTCTCTGAGACTATCTAAAATTTCATGCTTACCTCTCTTCACCTCTTCCTATACTTCACATTCTTTTTTTTCTATATATAGTATACAGTCTATGTTATTTCTTTATCCAGTGTAATACCAACCTCTCCTACAGATTGCTGGAATGTAAGCCCCTTTAGGGCAGTATTTTTTCTTTGTTTTAGTTATTACAGTATCCCTAGGACCTAGAAGAGTTCATAAAAGCTATTAGGTAGTACATGAAGAATAAATATATATCAAATGGAAGAGTAAAAGAGAAATCTGACTGCTTAATGATTAATGGCCTGAGTTGGGGTGATGCATGGTAAAAACCTAGAGGCAAGTAGAATATTCTGAGAATGGAGGAATGACCCAGATGACAGAAGATGGAAGCATTGCTTATATCTTTAGTAATGGAGAAAATTAGAATTTGGCTCATTTCAGTTATAATTGAGAGTAGAGAGTATTAATAATTTGGATTTGATAATTATATATAGCAAGAAGGACATTAAAGATAACTTTTGGTCTGAGTAACTGTGCAGATGTTGGCACCATTAAAACAAGTGAGAGGCATGGCCTGCAGGTAAGGCCACAGGACAGAGTCCATATCCATCCCATGGTCCCAGATTTGAGGGCCTGGGGAAATAATGAAGATGAACAATAAGTAAATGTTAAAAAAATGAGGGAAGATAGTGAAAGAGAAGGTTTGAAGTGTGTAGATGTGACTAGAATTTGTATTTTTAGTGACATACAAGAATAGAGAGGGGGCACCTCTGATTTTCCTCACAGTAGACTGGGAATTTCAAGACTTAAGAAAACGCATCTGAACACTAAGGACTTCTTAAACAGAATATATAAGTATTTAGCTTTTAGTAGTCTTCCTGGTTTTGAAAATGTTGAAAAATTGGATGGAGGCATTAGGTTTATAGGGTCTTTAATTTAGTAATTTAACCAGAGAGGTGGATCATGAAATGTCCACTTGTTACTCTTTCTGTGACCTTATATTTTACAGATGCATTGGTCAGTGGATACCTGTTATGAATTTAATCTCTGTCTTTTGTAGTAGTATAATGAATTTACATTCAAGCATGTTGATCACATACACAATAAAAACCCTGGGCCATTTTCAGCTTTTGATTGTTACATTGCACGACCCTACAGTTGTATTAGGTATCATAGTCAAACTATCAAAATCCCGTATCCCCAATATCGCATCTGAAAGATCAAAATGTTATAGAAGTGACATCCCATGTGGACCATTAGAATCATCAGCTATTGAAATTGCAGTACAAATTCCTCCTGCTATCTGAACATGGAATGTTTCTATTTAGTATGATTTGTTATGTTAATTTTGGAGGACTGGGAAGATTATTATGATAACTTACATGGACAATTTTTGAGCATTCCCAGACCCCCACAATAACCTACCATATCCTACCAAATAGGAGCAGTCTAATTTTGGATAATGGAGAACAGCTATATATTCTCCAAGCCAGAGACACGTTTTTTTCCTAACTCATGTTATGAAAAGTAATTCTAAATTTTCTAAAATATGCTACTAGTTGATTGATAATTCATGGGCCAACAATAAAAATAATCAAGTTTCAGTGGTTAACTGCTTTGGGGAAATGCTATATTCTTTATCTCTTTGCTCAGACAGGCTGCAAAAGTTCTCAACTTTGACTACAAATTAGTCAGCCTAGGGAATCCTTAAAAATTCTGAATCATGTATCATATATCATACATTTAGGTCAGAATCATTGGAGATAGGATTCAGACCTCAGAATTCCTGAATAGTTTTCTTATGTAGCTAATACTGATAACCATTGCTTGAGAGAATCTTGGAGCACATTAGTGGATTAAAGACCCCTAGAAGGATGCAGTAAAAATTTCTGTTTTCTGTGCTTAATACAGTATACAATAAATTACAATATCTCAAAAAACACTGCTATAATGTTAATATATTTTGAAAGTACTTTTCTGGATCATTTAAACATACAGTCCTTAACAATGATGCAAATCTGAAGGGTTAAAAATCGTATCTCATTCTTATTTCCATTTGCATTTCTTTGTTTATTAATGGAATGAACATCTGCTCAGATGTTTATTAGAAGGTCAAAAGCTTTCAGGGTTGTTGCTTGTGTTTATGGATAATTCAAATGAGGATTAGAAGAAGCTCCAGAAATCATAGGAGAGGGAAGTCAATATTTTAGGGGAATCAATCATGTGAAAACAGAATCTTGGATTTTTTTTAACTGATATCAGCATGGCATTATGTCCCCCCCCGAAAAATTTAAAAAAGCAGTGATATTAAAGGACTTGTTATCATATTCATCTGTGTAGCCTGAAAAATCAGCCTGATACATATCAGAGCTTAAAAAAAACATTTGTTGAATTAAAGAATGAATATAGTCTACTGCCATGGCATTCATGGACTTCAGCAGAGTTGCTAGACTTTATAATGTCATAGTGGATTAGAGTTTTCTGTTTTCACTCTGTTACATCTTTGAAGTTCCTTTTCCCAAATACAGTCACATTCGGAGGTCCTGGGTTTTAGGATTGCAACACGAGAGAAAAAGATTGAAGGTGGATACAGTTCAGTCTATTACAGACACTCTGCAGGGAACTGGATTTCCAGGTAGTCTAGAGATATGAATCTACAATTACCTTAAGTCCTTCATTCTTTCTGTACCCTGAACATTTGTGGATGTAGTAAGCTTGTTTCTTTCTCCCTATCACTCTTTTCTTTCTGTGTATATGTGTGTATCCAAAAGAAAGAAAAACTGTTAGAGGGCTCTAAGTCAGGGTATTAGGAATATTCTAAAAAAACTTTATCTGCACAGTAGTCAATGTGGATGAGAGACAGGTCATGCTTCTGAGCTGTTCAGTTGGAAATGTAACTTGAAGATGTACATCTTTACTTGAGACTTCAGAACTTTCAGATACTGAGAGATCCTTTGCAAATGCGAAATTGATGATTGTCTAGCTCCAAGACTGACCACAGATCTATTACTTTCTTGATATTTTACTGTGATAAATTCCTTACAAAGTAAATAAATAACAAAATAACAGTTTGTTTTAAGATTTATCTTTCATAAATTTGTCAATAATTTTGTGACTATTGACTTTTTTACATGTTCATTTCCAACAGACAGTATATGTAGATTTGTTAATTGATTTTGCTTATACTTTAGCAAGTAACCCTTTTTTCATTTTAATATCAAAAAGAATTCTTTCTCCTGATGAAATAGGTACTTAAATTATTAGAAAAAGTCTTAAATATACATTTAACAGCAATTTATAAAATCTCATTTCACAATAAATTTCAGGAATTTCATTATTTTTTCCCCCTCACCATTAATCTAGCAACTAGCTAATGTCTCTATATTTAAATACAATTAAAAACTCTAGATAGTTACATAGACTGGCATGACAGAATTGAAGTAACTCAACTTTTCTTTCTTCATTTTTACCATCATTGTATTATTAATTGTTAAACACAGAAATGCATAGTCCGTCACGGATTGGGAATACAAACTGCACCTGAAATGAACTTGAATTATTCTGAATTATTGCAAATTTACAATTTAAATGAGCACATGTGACTGAGTCTCTGTGTGTTGGGAGACTGGTTCTATAACCAGAAATTCCACAAAATATGTATTAAGGATAAATAATAATACAGGCTAATTTACATATCACACATGCATTATTAAAACTCAACATTCAATTCTAATTGCAGCAAATGTAAATTTATAGCAATTAAAACTTTGTTTCAGGAAAGAACATTTTTTACTGAAATTACTTAGAATTGCTGGATGCTTTTATTGAATGCTCCTAGGCAGACCTTTCCCATTCACTCTGGTTCTTTATATTCCACTGTTAGACAATTTTTTATAGATATTTCATATTTCTGATTCTTTGTGAGCTGAGGCACTGATCCCCTTTGTTCTAGACTATCTTCTCCAGAATACTTGCATTCAGAATAGTCTTGGAAGATAAAAGTAGTGCCTTCCTACAGATCAAGGTGAAGATATATTTGCAATACAATGCAATATAGTTTCTTCCTTCATGCAAAATGTAGTTATGTTTATTTTCATTTATAAACATTTGAAGTTCCCTAATCTTGCATTATGTTCTGTAACACAATTCACTTCCTGGGCAACCAACATCTTGTCACCTTCTCATCACACTAGGAATTGGGGCTCAAAAACTGGCATAAATGCTCATGCTGGTTGCTGCTATTGCTGTGAGTAAGAGTCCTCTGCTTCTGATCCAGAAGTTTGTTTCTCTGAGCATCCATCAAATTGTGGCAGGTTAACTTTTTACCTTGTAAATAGGATAAAAATCTCACACAGCACAACATAATTCTGTTACAATTATTTTAAAAATCAATTAGCCAGTTAAAATGCAAGCAAATATTGATAACTAAGGAGAGGATGTGGACAAATTTGGTAATAAAGCTCGTTTATATGGTGAAGGATAGAGTTGGACCGTTGGTGGTAAATGTAATGTTTTATATACTTATGATGATTTATGATGATGCACACCTTAAACCTGTATAATTTTGTCATGCATTGTTCCCTCACTTAAAATTAAAAAGCAATGAAAATAAAGATAAAACAAAATAAATATGAAAGAAATGAAGAGGATTTATTGGTTTCTTCAATAGGGTTATATATAAAATAGTCTTTAAATGTGACCTCCCTCACTCTCAGGTCATCTGTGTGTCACCATGGTGACTAGGGAACATGTCAGGGCAAAATCAGAAATGTTCAAGAGCATTGTAGGGAAATAGAGTGGGTAAGTGTTAGATCTATTCCATAACAAAAGCAGTGGCATATTTGAAAGGATGTAGCCTGAGTCTAACATGGATGACTAAACAGGAAATGTCATGGGAGAGCTGGGAGAAAGGCAGAAGACAGAAATTAAGAATGAGTGATGACAAATGAAGTTGAAATAGTATAAGCTGACTTAGAAGAGGCTGTGTTCCTTATCAGTAACATGTGGAGAATGGATGTGTTACTCTACATCTTAAGAGACTGCCTCAGAACTGAAGCCAGCAGGCATAATGTAAATCAAACTTGCATTATATCTCATTTTTCAATAATTTTTCACTTTGGATTACTCGCAAGTCTGAACAAAAACTTCTGGATATTATTGTATTATTATATTATTTGTTTTCCTCTTCATTTTAATTTATTGTTTGTGATCTCCATCAGGACTCATTCAGAGATGAGTTTTTGCTGGTTCCCAATCCCTCAGAGCTGATGACTGTATCACAAGTTTTGACATCATCATTATGCATCGGTATGTTCATAGGTAGGTGGTAGAAAATGAAAAACATCTACAGCTTTTCCCAGGAAAAAACTTTAAATACTCCCTGATAGAAGCTAAAGAGAGTATATTGATGTCATAGACTGTAGAGGATATATTGTCTGCAGATCTTTGGTAATACTACTAATATTGCTTGACTGAAAGTGTATTAGAGATCCAAAAATTACAATATATGCTAGAATCCTAGTATGATCATTAAACATTTAAAAATCACTAATATAAAACCAAGTCGAAATGTTTCTTTATTCCCTGGTGTTTAGAGTTAAAATTTCAGCTCTAAGAGAAAATGTTAGATTGAAAGATTAAGACTATTTAGAATTAATTAAATGCAATTCCATGTTTGCTGAAAATCTACTAGGTTCCAGGTCAAGAGCCAGTGCTAGTATCAGTCATCAATTAAGGAACAGGACCTGCTTAATCAGAAATATAATACTAATTTAAGAAAGTGGACATTGTAAATTTCTTAGTAAGTGTTTTAATAGTTTAGGTTCATGAAAACAATTGAAGAATCAAGCAAAACAAAATATGAACTTTTTGTTTATATTCGGCAACAGAGGTGCTGGTTTTAATGACACAGGTTTTAACCAGGTAATGTCTTTGAATACAATAATTAGCTCTAGTTTTCTGAGGCTGTAAGCAGCCACATTTTAGAGCAGTTTCTGGAAATGACTGATGTCTAGCAACACAACTCTTAAAAAACTCATGATGATGGATTCTCAAAAAGAAGACAACTCAGTTTCTTGAGATTTTACCTAATCACACCTTTTCAAGCACAGTTTCACTTGAGAAGCTGGAGTGGTGTGAGAATTAAAATAAGATTTTCCTCCCTGTGAGTTAGCAGCACAGGTGAGCAACACAAGTGCTTTTCAGCAGGCTAGGGGCAGGGCAGTACAACTGGAAGATCTGAAAACTCCTGCAGGGCCTTTTCTTTTCCTCTTTTGTTTACACCCCTGACACTGTGTTGACTCCCTGCCCCCACTTTACCCGAGTATTTAAAGTATATCAAAAACAGAAAATGTGCACTTGCTTATTATGGAAAATAGGGAAACAATTGGGTGAGATAAATTTTTTAAGACTAATTGAAAAATGGTCAGAAAAAGAAAATATTTGAAGAAAGCCTGGAGATTAACAATAAATTGAGGAAATAATATATCTGAAGAAAAGTTACCTCCATTAATATCTCTCTTCTTTCAAAAATGTTCAACTTTTATCAACTGATATCTATGATGAATATGTTTGTAATTATCAAATGCTAAAAGTTCAGGCACCATTTGCAAAGTAATCAACATTGCTATAAATATCTTCATCAACTCCATTTGCTAGTTACATGATACCCAAGGACAGAGGCCGTGCTACTTCTACTGACCATCAGAGGTACTAGAACACAGTCTCTTGGAAACAACCAACTTGTTTGTATGACATGGGACATGGGAAGGAAAGCTTATGAACAGACATTCTGCAAAAAGTTTTCAAAATGTTTGTTTATATGACCCTACATTTATTATATAATAATAATATTTATATTTTTATCTCAACTACTGTAACTGTAAATCCTTTCAAGACAAGTACTACATAGTTTTCCATTTTTATAATCTCAATAATCAGTCTAGTGCCAGAAACATTATAGGTACTCAATGCATGCTTGCATTTTATCTGGTAACTTGTGACTATTAACTCTTGGTGCAAGCAACTCTCCTTATACAAAGTTAAAGGAATAGCATTTAAGTTTTTACCAAGGGATATTTAAAAAAGAAGAAAAAATCCGAAAACTTGGTTAACTGAAACATGTACTATCTTGCTGATTTGGAGAGACTGAATATCAGTCTTTTCTTCTCAAATTAATTTACATATTCAGTAAGAATCTCAATGAGAAAATATAGAGAGAAGCATATATGTATACATAAATCTATATATGTACACACATATACGTATATACACACACATAGAGAGAGAGCACATATATATGTGTGTATATGTGTGTGCGTGTGTGTATATATATGGAGAGAGAGAGAGAGAGAGAGAGAGAGAGAGAGAGAGAGAGAGAATGTTTTGGAAACAGAAGATGAATTCAAGTTTATTCTGACAGAAACAGCCAAAAGAATTTAGGAAAAATTTGTTATGAGTGGAAAATGTCCTACTAAATATAAAAATAAAAAGCTGCATTTAATTAGAAACATGTGGTTCTGAGAGATGTAGCACCTTATTGAGAGCAGACTAGCTAACCCAGAAATAGACAAGTCATATATAAGAATTTAATATATAAAGAAGGAATAACAGCATAACAATATTTGGAGGAATTATGCAATAAAATAAACTGGGAAATACGTATTTATGTATATTAAATAATCACTCTTCATCAATGCTTCATCAAAATTAATTCTAGGGTTCTTAAAATTTTTGAATTTGCAAGTATTATAAAGAAAATTAATGAAAAATGAAAGGAAAGGCATTGTGGAGATTTTGATGATCTTAAATTGGGAAATTAAATTCTACATATAAAAAAAATGTAAGAAGATGCAAAGGAATAGGAAGTAAAGGGTCCCATGCATTATCACAATTCAGAAGTAAAAACATGATCAATCGGAAAGCATATTTGTAACATATGCACATATATTTTTGTCTTTCATATATAAAATTTTAGTGGGGAAGTCTCACTGAATCTCCAGTTAAGATAGGAAAAGGACACCTGGTAGAGGCTTCTAACTATCCAAAAAAAAAAAATCTACCTTTTTCTTCAATAGTAATAGAATTGTAGTTAGGCACTTCTCCATCATGACCACGAATCTAAGCTCTTGACAGTGGAATAGGGGGCAGAAATAATGTGCTGCTTTTAAGCCAGGACTCTTCAGTGGGTGAGTGTACCCGACCCCTATTCTTCCCATTCTGCCTGCTGAAGCCCCTGTGGCACAACTCAATCATAATAATAAGGCTTCAAGGGGTGGAAAAGCTTCAAGAGAAAGGGAGCCTGGGTCTTGCAGTCACCTGTGGAGTATGTGCACCTGCCAACTGGACACCAACTGGAAAGGGTGACAGATAAGCCTCTGTTTATTTCAGTATTTTTAACTTCACATGGCAGCCATTTGATCTGTTACAGCAGTGGAGTCAGCCTTAATATGTAATGCTTAACGGAAGAAATACAGTGATTAATATCCATTGAAAATATGTTCATCTTCATTAATAATAAAGAAAAAATGAGACACTTTTCACCTATCAAATAATTATTTTGCAAATATCAAAAACAGCAAAAGCAAAAATGCTTATTTTTGGAAAGGCTTCTAGGAAACTGCCATTCTTATACACAGTTTCTGAGAATATGTACTGGTTCAAATTCTTTAGAAATAAGTTTACAAAACACATGTATTTAAAAAGTCTAGGAAAAATCACATATATTTTTATATAATACCTTGTCTGAAACATTTATTCAGAGAACAATGTTTAAAAAGATTTATGTGTAAAGATGTCTAATTCTTTTTAATAAAGCATTTGGAAGAAAATTAATGCCCCTAAACAATAAAACAGATAACTACAATTTTATGTGATAACTATAAATCCATCAAAATTGTGTTTAGGAGGTTTTTAAAATATATCGTAATTATTAATGTGAAAAAAGCAATACAAAAAATTAAACATCGGAGTATGCATGTACTATTTGGAGTAAAGAACTAAAATTATATACATTTATAAAGGTAGGTGAATAAGGGAGATATTTGAAAGGATATATGCTGAAACATTCTATTTAGTAATTTCTGTAATCTCTTTACCTTGTGACAAATTTTAGAATTCTCTATGATTTTTTTTATTCATTATAAACTAGACAAGAAGCAATCTTGAAAAGAGAAAACAGCCTTCATAAAACTGAAGTAGGTTTGTGAAATTGTCAATGTACCAACTATTGCAACAAATATTTTAAAATATGCTATTTACAAGACAATGTTAGATTTATTTTCTTTTTTCTTCTGATTATCAAACATTATCTAATTTTAGAGTTTCAGAGATGTAGCATTTTCTACATAGTGATTTGAAGTTGATACTTTGAATGTCACATATTTTTTAACTTTTTATTAAAATATAGCATGTGTATAGAAACATGCGTATATTTAAGTGTATGAATTTTCACAAACTGAAAGCACCCAGGTAACCAGTACTCAGAATAAGAAACGGAACATCGTGAATATCCAGAAAACTTTTTGATGTTCTTTTCTTGTCACTTACACCTAAAGTAATGGCTAACTTTGTTTACATATTAAAAGACGTGACATACTGTATTTTCTTGTGTGTCATGTGTCACTTAATCGTATGTTTACAGTTCTTCCATATTTCTGTATACACTTTAAATTATTCATTCTTATTGTTGTGTAGTATTTCATTGTGGAAATATACCGCCAACTTACTTGCATATTCTACTGTTGATAGGCATTTGTGTCGTTTTGAGTTTTTGACTTCTATGAATAGTTTCTAGAACAAGCAATACACATCTTCTGATAAACTTACGTATGCATTTTAGTTAAGTGAATATCTAGAAAGTATAATTGCTGGATAATAGGAAACCATGTGGTCAGCTTTAGTAGGTATTGCCAAACATTTTTCCAAAGTTGTTTATATCTCACTGATGATGCATAAGTTTGGATTGCGCCACATTCTTACCAACATTTGGAAATATTTATATATGTTTTTTCTTTTTTGATCATTTTGGTAGTGAGGGCCATGACATTAAATAACTTTCAAAGACCCAGTTGGAGCGTCTCCTGTTACATCAGAAACTGAAACTTAGATAATATTTGTGTCCCTCTAAATGTTCTGCTTGACCAGAAGTACAATCTCTCCAATCAACAAATTCTCAAACATCAATACAAGTCTGATCTTCTTACTCATGCAAGGTCAACTTGGTGGTTGCATACAATCAAATACTTTTTTTTCTCTTCCTTATTCTTTACTCTTTATCCTATAAAAGTTTTCTGCCTTCCATCCTGCTTGGTTATTTTCCAAAAGAAAACTGTCCACTTCATTAAGTATGGAATTAAGCTTGTATCATATAAATTGTCTTCTTTAATCATTTTTAGCATCTTAGCTACATTGAGTTGTCAAATTAATGAATATGGTATGTCTTCCCATATATTTGGTTTTCTTTATATTTTTTCAATAAGATATGCTCATTTACAGTGATTACTTACATACTCATTTTGCTTTAGATTTATTCCTAGTTATTTTATATTCATTGAATCCATTATAATGGAAACTTTTTAAAAATGGCCTTCTTTCTTTGCAGTATGCTCTGGGGCTCTAGTCTGTGAACTGGAGCCACACTGGTCTCCCCAGACACTTCTGCCTCCCTAACACAGGGAATCCTTTAGGAATTTCCCTGCTTTTCGACTCCTTATGCTATGACCGGAAATTCTCAGTATAATAAACTGGGGCAACTTGAAGACTGGTAGAAACAAGAAAACAGGTTCCAAATGGAGTCACATGCTAAACTCTACATCACCAAACCAGTTACAGTTCAAATCTACTAGAAATGGAATCTTAAACTGGTCAGTCAGGCATTGACTGATCACTGTTAGGTGATTTGCATGGTGGATTCCTCCCACCCTCCAAAGGAAAGTAATCAGAATCACCAACCAGCTTTTTTCACTCCAACTTCCTTGTTCTGACTGCCTTCTGCTTATATAAGTCTGTCATCTTGTGCAATTTCTCAGAACTCTTTTGTCCCCTAGATTGTATGTTGCACAATTTAAATGGAGTTTTGCTCAAATAAGCTCTAAAAATTTTAATATTCCTCAGTTTATTTTAACAAGTATTAACTCGTTTGTTTCATCTCAGTGATATGGGTCTTCATATTTGGATGTCTAGCATCTTTACAATTTGTTTTCAAACACTTTGTCCTCATTTTGGTGTTGTTTTAGAAGAGAGTACAAATAGGGTTCCTTTTCCTCCACCTTGGCTAAAAATAAAATATAAAGATGTTAGTGTTATTATTCTTTAAAACTATACATATACATTTTAATATTCTTTTACATGCTGTCATAATTTGTATATATACAATTTTTTAATTTAAATTTTCTCATACTCTAATTTTATCGAAAGAATATCGTAACATTATGTAGATTTTAGGTGTGTATTTTTGTCAACATCTGTATATATTAAATTTACTACCACCAGCCTACTTCTTCCTTTACCATTATAATTGATTCCTTTTACTCACTTCACCCACTCCCTCTCCATTCCCTTCTTGTAACTACTAATTTAATTTTATAGACTAAAAGTCTATTCTATTTGATTTATTTGTTCACTGGGTTTATCTATATACTACATATAAGAAATCATATCATGTCTGTCTTTCTCCTGGCTCATCTCACTAAGTATAATTTTCTCTAGGTCCATCCGTGTTGTTGCAAATGGCGGGATTTGTTTTTTTGTTTTTTTGTTTTTTACAGGTGAGTAGTATTCCATTGTGTGTGTATGTATATATACATATGCATATACATATACATATATATGTCTAGATCTCACATCTTCATCCACTTTAGGTTGTTTCTAGCTCTTGGCTATTATAAATTATACTGCAATGAACATGAGGGTATGTTTGTTTATACTCTTTAATCAGTGTTGTGTTTTTCAGGTAAATACTCAGAAATCTCAGAAATGGAATAATTGAATTACATGTGATTTCCATTCTCAATTTTTGGAGGACTCTATATTGCATTCCACAATGGTTGCACCATTTTACACTCCCACTAACAGTGCACTAGAGTTATTTTTCTCCACATTCATGTCGTTTTGAGTCTTTTGGATAATAGCCATTCTTGCTGCTGTGAGCTGATCGCTCATTTCTGTTTTGATTTGTATCTTCCTGATAGATATTTGGAAAATCTTTTCATGTTCCTGGTGGCCATCTGTATATATCTTCTTTGGAAAAGTATCTATTGAGATCTTCAACCCATTTTTAATAGCATTGTTTGTTTTTCTGTTGTTGAGTTTTTTATGTGTCCCTTATATATTTTAGATTCTAAACTTTTGTATGTTGTGCAGATATCTTCTCTCATTCAGTAGGCTAGTATTGCTATCAATTTTTCTCTTAGCAATTCTTTTCCTACATCCCATAAGTTCTGGTAAATTGTGTCTTCATTTCCATATGATACCATGTCTTTTTTACTTCACCTTTTATTTCCTCATGATCCAATAGTGCTTAATATCATGTTGTTTATTCCCAAATCTTTTACCATTTCCTCCACTTTCTCTTTTGATTGATTTCCAGTTTCATGTCACATGATCTGAAAAGTTGCTAGATATAATTTCAATCTTTGTTAATTTATTGAAACTTGATTTGTGTCCCAATATATGGCCTGCCCTTGAGAATGCTCCATGAACACTTGAAAAGAATGTGTAGTTTAATTTTTTTTTTTTTTGGGGGGGGGTAAATTCTCAGTACATATCTGTTAAAGTTATCTCATTTACCTTGTTATTTAAGGTTTCTTGCCTTCTTTATTTAGTGGCTTTTTCACAACATACTGGCGAACATCTTTAGAGGGATTGGAAAGTTTTTGGATTCTGCTGGCTCTTTTGGGCCCCAAGTGAGAAGGTACAGTAGTATCAGTGAATCCAGGAATATCTTCCCCATTTTTTACAGCGACCAAATTGATGACACTCAGATTGGCATCGCAACGCAACCCCCAATAGATTTGCACTTTCGTTCACCAGTCCGCCTTGGTGTGTAAAAGGAATGTCCCTTACTCAGAAGCAGGCAGACACAGCCATGGGTCAAGAAACCTTGCTTCATGGGGAAACCTCGTTTATCATTACCACTTCTGATTAGGCGCATGTAACCCTTCCACTCTTCACCTAGAGCTCAGCAACAACTTCTGTGGCCATACGCTTCTCATAAAAGGTATGAAGTTCGCATTCATTGTCCACTTCAATGAGTTTCTGGCAGCCAGTGGCAGGGAAAGAGATGTTCAGCGGCTTCTTGAAGCAGCCTCCAGCCTCTCCAGCGCCATGAAAAAGGAAAAGAAAAGCACTTTTAACTGGCTTTGTAGGTCCTTCCTATAGTGAAGACAAGTCACTATAACAAATTTAGATATCGATTCCAAATCAGAATATTTAAGAAAAGAATATGTGCTTTAAAATCAGTAGTATTGAATTCTAGTTAGTAATAGTTCTATGACTTACCAGTGAAGTGGCGCAATGATTTCTGAGCTACAGACTCTTTATGTATGAAATACAGTTAATAATACAGATAGTGGTGTGATGTTAATTATATAACTACTATCTGAGAAAAAACACTTAGCATATTTATTTATATACCACATTTTGCTGTGTATAATGCCACTTTTTTGCCCAAATTTGTGAGGGAAAAATAAGGATGTGCATTATACATGGGTAGTACTAATTCTGTATCTATATAAATGTTTTGCATTCTTTTATTTATGCTTATGAATTGAAAGTGTAGCTCTAGAAATCAATAACAATATCCATTTGCAAAATTATCCCCTGGAATGTGATAGCCAGTTTTATTAAACTCACTATGAACTTGCAAGAAAGCAATTTTAGTCAATGACTCAAGAAAATGTATCCGACAGCAACGTATTATTGTCCACAGAGAAGTGACTCTGACTTGATAAGATAGGTGATGCCGATTTTATGACCACAAGGTGAATGGCATGACACTTCTCTTCATACACTTTAGGCGGGAGCGAGAAATCCTGCCAATAATTTTACAAAAACCTGATACTGCAAGCTTTAAGCTAACTTATTAAATATGCTAAAGAGCATGGCAGTGGAGATGCTGAGAGGCACTCTGGACCTCCTCCCCCAGAGAGTGTCATCAGATGGTGGAGGCAGCAGGAGGAAAAGCTCCTTGTGTCTTGTATCTGTTTTTGTGATTTGTAATTGTTTTACATTGAATTTCTTATACTGTGCTATGTTAAAAAATAAATGCTAAGATTCCTTTATAATACAAAAACAATACCTAAATGTAAACAAATATGAATTTTAATTAAAAAGCTAAAATGGGAGATTTTTTTACCTGAAAGTTTGGGCCAAAAATGCAGGTGCACTTTATACATGGCAAAATATTATAATGAAGTTGATAATAAACATATTATAATCTGAATATTAAGATTATGTATTTGTTGAAAATTTGGGGCAACCATAATAATTTCCAGTTGATTTTTTTGTTGCTTTATGAATCCACTATTATTTTTATAATCCTGTCATCAATAATAGTATCATAGGATCTGACAATGAATAAATGCTTGATTATTATCAAATTCAGCAAGTAATCATTCATATCTTTGGCAATTAGCTTTAGTTCTGACATGCATATTGATTGATATTTTCATTTATGTTAATCAGTAAGACAAAAATGAAATAGTGAAGAATTAGGTTAGTATTTTACTCTTCCAATAATGATTTTAATGACTTCTTTGCTGAATTAAATAACAGCTTTCAAATAATGGAAGGATGTTTCCTAAATATCTTATCCTAGTCAAAATAGAACAGTTACAGCTACAGAGAAGGAAGAAATGTTAACTGCTTCCCATTTTAATGAAGATTAGGTAGGGATAGCCTGTAGCAGTACTAGGAACACTTCTAAATATAATCTACATTAGTGGTATTACTGTCTCAGATCTACACAATTCACAATAGGATATTAGGCTATGATTTGTAATATTGACTGATTTCCATGGTGTAAATATGTGCACTGTGGTCAATTTGAATCTCCCTATGTGATGTCACATGAAATTCAGAGTACAATAGCATATCATCATCTAGTGTCCCATTGTATGGCTGCAATAAATATAAATGATAATTTATAAAATAGTCATATGATTATATATGTATTAAATTTAACTTATTATAATGTTTATATAATTTACATTTAATAATGGTAATATTTATTAAGTAGTTCAAAAATACCCTGAAAATCTGAAAATTTAACAATCAGTTCTCACAAACTGGTATAAGTTGTCTCCAACACCTGTTTGTTTAACTGCATAACAGTTTAAATGATTAGAAAGTATAAAGATGAAATTGATAATATACAGAAGCAACTAAATAAAGGGCATCTATTAAAGTCCCTCTCCTTACCCCCATGGAAGATAGGTTGGTTAGAAATCTACTTTGTTAAAAAAAAAAAAAAGCACATCTCTAGGGTAAGTTCTCAGTATGGAGAATTCAGAATTCAGAATTCAAAATGTTCCTTGTAAAACCATTCTAAACTTCAGTTTCTCATCTGTAATATAAGTGTATAATTGAGTATATATCATAAAGCTATTGTAAATGAAATGATATAATATATGCAAAGTCCTTAGAATAATATTTCACAAGTTAACATGTTGAATTTGAAAAATTAGGGGGCAGCAAATTCCTCTTTAAACTTGAAACAGTTCACATGATTAACAGAACTATTATTTATTCTTTCCTTCTCCTTTCTGACTCTATTCTGTGCTCCATTATTCGCTATTACTCATGTCTGCAGCACTGAGCACATCTTCCAGACCCCTTCCTGAAACATTTGAATGTACTCATCAGATAATTTGAGCTTTTTTTTTTAATTCAGAGGAAATAGCAATATAAACAAATCAGTATCCACACTTGTGTCATAACACCCCTCGAACTGTTTTGACAGTACACCACTCTCATTAAAATGCCATAAAGCATAGATTTGTTATTTAAATCAAAGTGATTTGAAATTTGATTTGGTGTAGAGATTTTTTTGAGAATACATGATATTCCTCGAGATAATCGAAAACACTCTAGGTGTCGCAAAGACAGAAGAGGGAATTAGTAAGAGGATCTTCAGCAAAGCATTAGTAAGCAAGGAGGGAAAAGTGGGCTGAACACTTAATTGCGGACTCCTTATAGAGCTGAGCTGGCACTAAACAGAAGCCCCTGGGGAGGAAGGTGTGGGCTCCTGGGAGAAGTGGTTTATAGAAAACCTGAAGTAGCTGTCTTCTCTCTATGAAGCCATATGGGTGGATCGGGAAAGCAGGACATGGTAGGTTGAGATAAGCCGGGGGAAAAGGGAACAAAGTCGTCTCCATTGACTTCTATAAAAACCGTTTTACTTAGAATCTGGGTCTTTGTGAGTAATTAGGGAAATGAGCAAAAAACTACAAGATTGTAGAATGCTCTACTTCCAAATATAATTGTAAAAGCTCTCAAAGTTGAACATCAGATAAACAGGTGAGGGTCTATTAGTGGAGCAGAGGTGAAGGACTTGAAAGAGGAAGACCTCAAATGTTATGAATAAAATCAGTGATGTACAACGATCTCAGCAGTGTAAAGAAGGCTTGCAAACTTCCTATATCATTGACAGGTTTCTATTGGTTAGAAGCCAATTTTGCCTCAACCACTTTATTGATGGGTTGAGTTCAGCACACTGTGTACATTTTTTTTTTTCTTTACCATTGCCTTAAAACAGGTTACATCAGAATTCGAGACACTTTCCTGACAGCCATTTTCAGGTATAAAAACAGATTAATTTTCAGTAAAATTCAAGCCCAGTTTAAATTCACTCTAAGGATTTGGGGAGCAACAGTAAAGAAAAGGAAATGGAGATGAGTTGCAAGTTCTACATTAATTCTTTGCCTCTTTCTCTCCCATGTGTTGCCCTATTTCTCTGATGTCTTCAAGTTTTAGCGAATAGATTCAAGAAGAAAGAGAAAGAGGACAGAGGAATAATGTCCTTTTATTCAGTCAATGGAGTTGTTATTTTTGGTGACTGGTATGTCATAGCAAGTAAGCAGATAGGAGTCCTTTCTTTGGGCATCTCTAGAGATCCCTCTGGACCTGTTGCCTTGCACTGTCCTTGGGTGTGTGTCACACTCGCTTTAGAGGATTGCTTGCCCTTTTGACTTTTTCTCTTGGAGTCTTCTCCCACACAAGCTACTTTCCTTGCTGGAATTATTCCAAATGACTTGAGTCAAGTTAAATGTTAGCATCTGCCTGAACCCCAGAAATCTCATGCATCCCAGGTGAAAAGTACACCCACTTATTAGTCTTACTCCTGTGCTCCTGAAATCCCTTGTGCTCCATTTTAAGCAGTTCAAGTGAACATTCGTATTTTGGCAACTCAGTAGTCACTTAACTCAGGCAGTGGCAATTGGGTTGTCTGCCATGGGTGCAGACCATAAGGAAGAACATTTTGTAAAGGCAATTTTATTTTATTTGTTTATTTAGAGAGGAGGAAGAAGCTTCTTTATTTCCTTTTTATATAGTTGCTCATATTGACTGCTTCCCCCCAGACGTAGGAGTCAAACCCAGGGGTATATGACCTGCTCCTTTGGAAGCAATGGATTCAACCACTGTTCCACCAGGGCACACCTGTGTAGGCAATTTTGAAACAATAATATAATTGACCAAAAGTCAGTCTGTTTTTAATTATCACCAGGTAGACAATTTTAAACAGTGTCAGTGATAAAATATTCCTTGTGAAAAAAATTTTTTTGTTGGCCTAAGTTCTGAATAGTTGCTGTGCAGTTCTTTCTAATTATTAATATATAGGTAGGTTTCAAATGATCACATTGTAATCTCTTATCCTTTAGCAAGCATTATTTTCAATAGGCCATTAATTTGGGGAATTCCCATTTATACAGTTGCTCCCTGCCAGAAATAGCTTTAGCTGCATCGATTCATTTTGAGAGTAACTTCATAAAAGTTTGGCAGCATTTGAGCTCACCTGAAGTATGGTTTGTGTCTCCAACATTTGTGGTACTACATATTCTTATATTTAAATAGTAGCTTCTAAAAGAAACAATCGTAACACAATACTCATAATGGCAAAGAAACAAAGCAAACATTATTTCAATTCTGTCATTCATGATGACCATTTACAGGACTGGGTTTTTTTTTTTTGGGGGGGGCGCCATTTGGGGTGTTTTAATGTAAAACAGTGAAACAGGTACAAATTACCAGGGGTAATAGTTTTGTTATATAAGTACAAATTTTAGTTCACAAAGGAAATACTTTAATGACTTTTAATAATAACTTTAAAATAGAAATTTATTCTTTTAAAATTGCTTTTCTTCTTATTAAATTGTTATGTAATTGCATTAACTAGTTATGTTATTCATTACTCTGACATACCAATATGCAAATGTGCATTTTCAAAATATATGTTAATGTGTTTATAGTGTTAATTTATTGCATTTTTCTTTTTGTACTATAATATTAATTGTATTTTTATTTGTGTATTGAATCTCAAGAAAAAAAATTCACACTTTGCATTTATGTTCTAATATTATTTCATGTTGTTATTTTTGGGGAGAGGGGATTTTAAAAAATGACCCTTTCTGAGTATCAAATACAGAAGTTGTCATTAAACTAAGAACTATGATATAATTCTCTGGTTTATAAACACCTTTCTCAGTCTCTCTAAAGAGTTTTCTTGAGACCCTTTGTCTTGGCTCACCATAATTTCAAATGGTTTTGAATTTGAGATTTAAAGGAAAGTTTATAGTAACTAGAACTTTAACCTATCTTTCCTTATATCAGAATTCCTTTCTAAGTTTTCTCTACCCCATCAGTAAAGATATTTTTGTGAGATTTTGTAGCTGTTATTAATTACAATGGTGGGTTATTAATACAATGGTGGTCAAAAGATATGGTGGCAAAGATAATGGGGCATTTTCTGGCCCATTTCTTCCTTCTTGGGCTTCTGTTCCTGAGATGAGCTCAGAGTTGATTAGAAAATGCATTCTGACTGCAGTCAGAGGTTGATAGATCAGGTAGAGAGTACCCACAGGGGAGCCAGCACATGCAAAGAGACTTACCCACTTTTGCAGATATGTCCGGGCGTGAACTTAAGCCAAAGACTGAAGCCAAACTTCTGATTTCCTTGTCAGTACTTTTGTAAAGGGAGCAAGAGACCCTAAAGGATCTCCTGGGTTGCAACCCTGTTTTACAAGTACTTACAGTTTACAGCGTGTGAGCAAAAGGGCAGAGCTGGGGTCAATATAATAGGTACTCCCGGGTGTGCTATATATTCCACGAAGCAGGACATTCATTCCGGTTGCTTTGTGTCTGAAAGACTAGCACAGAGGTGACAATTATTCTGACATATTTCCTATTGCATCCCCCAACACCCTCTGCTGAGTCTAGTGATGCCCCACCAAATCCGATGCACATCTTTATGCCTTGCTATTAAATTATTTTCATTGCCTGAATTTGAACACAGATTTTTTTATCCTTGATTAAACATTCCTTAAGCCTCCAAATTTAGCTACATTTTCATCTATCTACTCCCATGATTCTACTCCTTTTAACATTTTAAATTTAATTTTAAATTGTAATTTTTTCATAAAATCCTCACAAAACTCTATATTAATTTTTGACATTGCAGTTCACATCAGATATACTTTATATCTACCCTTTTCATCAGTGTTTAATGGAAAATGTTTTCAAGTAAGTTTCCCCCAGCAGTTATTCAATAAATATATTTAGAGAATAATTTAATTGAATGCTTACACTACTGATCATGTTGCCTATAGTGGTTAATATGCTAAGTTTCTAGGGAAAATAAGTATTTTTTATTGAATGCTTATTGTTTTATACCATATTCATAACTTAGTACTTATTTCAACCAATGAAGAATGTGAAACACTTTGCTTAACTGATCCTCAGGTTAGAAATATGATAGTGGTCGAATTGGAACAAGGAAGGAAAGGTATCTTTTCTGATGAATCACTGGAATTGAGGTAACAAGTCTAGGTTCAGGTTATGATTAAGATTCTTAAAATCAAATTGTCATTCAGGGGAAGAAACTAGGATTTGGAACATGGCTATCCTTTAGGTTAGAGTCATCAATACAAGGAGTTTTAAGAGTAAAAGAAAAGAAGCCTGAGATCAGAATGAGGTAGAGAGTAGAGGTAATTTCATTCAGTTCATTGAAACAGGAGAGTCCAAAATGTCAGATCATCATCAAGAAAGAGCTTTTAAAATAGTAGACTCTAAAATTATCTTTTCTGTTTACTTTTATTCCCTTTCATTACCTTTTTACATGCTATAATCCATGTGCTAAGACTATCTTTTATTAAGTATTCTCATTAAGTTATTATTTGAGGGCAAAGCAAATGACATACAAATAGATAAACGCTCAACTAAATACGAAGTTACCTTCAACGTGGGTGTATTGATTTTGATGAGAAAAAATGCTCTGTTTCAGTGTTTCATTTATTTTCTGACTATTCTACTAGCATAGCTTCAGATAATGCAGATGTGCCCCACTTTAGAAGAACAAACATACAAGGATTCGTATTTTCAGAATAAAAACAGAATACTTATAATCAATTGTGAAAGAAATATTTTTGCAAAAAGTGCACATTTAGTTCCAAAAAAGGTGGGTGTTTTTGGCATAAACTTCTAGTTTACATAGATTTATTTAAGAAAGAGGCCAGAAAATTTAAGATAATGAATTGGATATTAATCTTTCTTTAAATCCAAGCTCAAATTTTACCTCCCGAGTGAAGTCTCAAGTTTCCTAATTAGAATCCCACATGTCTACAATTGGGAAGGAGACTGAACCACTGAAATAACAGAAAAATATTTCTTACAGAAGCAACATGTATAATTTAAGAAACTAACACATCTGAACTAAACTATACATAACTAATACTAATATACAATGTTAGTATAACTAAACTAAACTAATACAAAGTTATATGCTTATGTATCTTCTGCCAAGTAATAAAATACTGAATCTGTAACATCATACCAGCACTTTTGATCTTCCAGTTTAAATATTGCATTTAGGCTCAGCTTGCTTGAAGCCAATAAGAGCAGTGAATTCATTTCAATGAATAAAATGGTTTTCTATATATGCACTTTTTTATCTGCTCTTACTAGAAGAAATTATGCATTTGTGAGACAGTATTGAACTAAGAAGGCTTGAAACTAACTTTTTCATTTTTGCAGTAAGTGAATGTAATAAGTCACTCTACCATTATGATTTTAGTTTGCTCATTTATTAAACAACATAACGAAACTGCTTCACATAACTGTAGTGAAAATTTATTGAAATCATGTATGCAAAACTTGTTTTAAACATTATATTTCACTAAGTATAAGGTCAGTAATGATTCATTTATTTGGTTTTCACTTTTAACAGTGTAATAATGAATTGTTGACTTTTGATTAACTGCTACATTCCATTGAAAAAGATGGAAGCTTGAAATAATGGGACAGTAGGAGCCAGAAACATGTATGCATCATAGGATAGCATCACATAATTTTTTGTACCTGGAAAAAGTCATATGTGCAGATCTTGAAGATACTTTGGAATTTCTACATGTGGTACTAAAGCTTGAGGAGGAAATATAGTCTGTGGGCATTCATTGGGTGGTGAGGACAAGTTTGGAAGAATGCCAGCACACTTTTTTTAATTGAAGTAAATTTGGTTTATAACAGTACATAGGTTTTAGGTGTTCAAAGTATATATCAGCATCTGTATATATATTATGCTAGTCAGCAAAAGTCTAGTTTCCATCCTGGTGTTGCTTTCATTTGAATTCAATTCCCTTTAGATTGGGTATTTCTACTAATTTTTATATATACCCATCTATATGACACAATATGCAAGTTGCTGTATTTTACCCTCTCGCAACACCAGTCTCTTCTCCACAGCCCTCTGTTTTTAGTAGGTATCTAAAGAAAGAAAAAGGCTGATCCAGAGCAACAGAGGTTCTCATGGACAGAAATGTCCAGCTGACAGTTGGACTTCCAGCTCCATCGCCTCTACTTCAATCCCTCTGGACTTTCACTTCCCTATTTGTGAAACGTGGGGTTTGGTTAACATCAAATGATCTCTAAGATCTCTTCACGTTCCAAGATTCTGAATTCAGGTCTTATGTTGCAGAATCAAAAGCTCTCTATTTTTGCTATAATTATAATTCCTCCTATTTTTCTTTACAGAAATTTAAAACTTCTGCACACAGGAGTTCATATAAATATGATTCCAAAAAGGTCAATTCGTGTGTGTTTTATTGACTTAATTTTACATAACATAACTAATGCACTACCAAGCTGTGAACTCCTGAAGTTGATGAAATGCTAAAGACCAAATCATTTGATTTTTTTTTCCTTACACAACATGGAATAAAAATAACTTTGCCTCTAATGGTATAGTTATTCCAGACAATTTATTATAGCAGGAAAAAAAATGGGTCAGGTTTAAATATCCTGCTGTTTATAAAAAATATATATAAGAAACTATAAAAGTCTTTGTATGTGTCCTTTTTTGAAAAAGGGCATATTTTAAATGACCTGACTGACTTTTGTGGATCAAGTCTTTTTTCATGGCACTGTTACTGACAAAAGACAGGAGGCTGGTGGCTTCATCAGTTTTTTCTAAGAGACAAAGCAGATATCCACAGTGAGTTAACCATTAAGAGCTTGTTGGATTAACTTTGGAAAGAACAATAGCAATTATATTTTCTTTCAATTTTATTTTTGCCCAAATCTTATTTTAGATCTAAAGGTGAGTAAAGAAGTTCCCAGTGGTAATAACATATATTGCAGATTACTGTCCACACTGATTTCTAGTCTTCATTTTATCATCCTCTTTATCAAATCCCATATTGCATTTACTAAAGAAGGCCTTGTCTCAATGCAACTTGTAGGATGATCAAATCACTTATTTTTTTTGTATATTCTTTCATGTACAACTACAATATCTATTTTGTTTTCATCTTCTAGCAAAGGAGAGAATTTCTGGAGTCTTTCATATATACTTTTATTGGGGAAGAAATTGTTATGATCTACTTGAAAAACTGTAAATCTATTTAAATAGCATAAAGCTATGAACCTGGCACTTGACTTAAAAATATACTTAATTCTGTTTGTTTTTTTTAAAATGCATCTCTCTGAGTTAGATTTCCACCCCTAAGAAGATCAAAAGGCCACTTACTTAGGAAAGGGGTGAGAAATGACTTATGCTGTCCATAAATTGAATGGGTGAGGCAGAAAATGACGAGAGAGGGATATCTGAAGTTACATAGACCTTCAAGAGGCCACTTGGGGCTGCTTTTGCTGTCAAATCATCAGTATTTATGACATCTTCTTTGAGCTTGTAAAATGCTGGCCTTGAGTATTATATAGCAGTTGTATTACGTGGGTCACCTATCCTGTTTCTGAATTTTTGCCCAAAATATTCCCTATGCTTAGACTTGTCTTTCCCTGCTCCTTCAGTATTACTTGTTTCCAAACTTGATTTCTTCAAGAAACGTTGTCTGAGATGATGTAAAAAAGCATGCCCTGGCATTTTAATCACTCTTAATTTTCCAAAGATCATTATTTCTATTAAATTTAAATTTCAAAAAGATTTGAAATGCCTATTATAAGAAATGCAGTAGTAAATTTGTAACCACATTTGTATGCATTGTCAGAATATAAAAATATATTTGATGGGAACCATAGGCCCTTTTGACCCAAATCAGTTCTC
This sequence comes from Solenodon paradoxus, assembly GCA_004363575.1. Lineage (NCBI taxonomy): Eukaryota > Metazoa > Chordata > Mammalia > Eulipotyphla > Solenodontidae > Solenodon > Solenodon paradoxus. The sequence continues at coordinate 95,549 of RJWH01000182.1, read as the reverse complement.
CCACAAATCAGGGCAAGAAATCCAATCATCCTTAGCCCTCTTTCTTGTTCTAAATTAAACACTCTGCCCCACGACTGAGGTGACAAAATTTATCATTCACACTTAGAAGTGGTAGATTTACTCAGCACTTCACAGTAAAGGGTCTGGAGAAAAGGATGAATATTTGTAAAGGAAAGAACTGACTGTAATTGCACAGCAATGGCGACAATCTGAATCCACATTCAAAGGAGACTTCCAGTTACATTTCAGGAATGACTAAGAGCTCTCTGTGCTAGTCTTCTCTGTAAGATCTCTTCTTCAAATAGGCACCTCTCAAAGAAAGGAGAGAAATATTCTCATTCAAAAATATTATCCTTTTTAATGAAAAAGGAAAAAATTAAAAAATAGTTAATTCATGGTATGCTGTGGTAGAGCAGTGGTTGGGCACAGTCCCCATACATCTCTAGGACCCAGGTTATTTTTCCAGGCCAGTGAGAGCAATCAGAATGACCAATTAATAAAAATAAAGAGCTTCTTCCTCCTCTCCCTGCCTGCCTGCCTGCCTGCCTTTGCTTACCTTCATTCCTGCCTTTGCTTACCTTCATTCCTGCCTGCACCTTCCCTTTAAAAAATAAAGAAAAATAATTCCCATCTCTGTTGTAAAATGTCAGTTATCCCAAAGATCACTCTGCCCTTGCTCTCATGACTTGCTTCACCATTGATTCATGCAGGAATAAAATCTTTATTTTCTCTCCATTAAGGCTGCTTATGAAGCAAAGTCATTGGTATCAAACCTTGTTTCTCCATTTACAAACACTTAGATCTAGGACATGCTTTTCAGTGAGGTACCCGTGAAAACCAATCCCTGGAATCCTTATGCTGACCTGTAGCACAGACTGCCTGTGTAAATTCCACTATGTGCAGCAGAAAATCCAAATCTTATTTGTTTAGAAAAGCAAAGGTCTTCAGTGCTCAGAATAAGTCTTCAGGGACAGGGAGCTAGTGACTCTTAAATCAATGCATTAATTTCTGTAATACATTAAATATATTTCGATTCCTTACAGTATTCAATTAATGTGTTAAAATTCTGTATCAAATATCAGTGGATACTCAAAAAGAAGCTCTCAGTATCCCTGAGGGCCCTGTAATAAATGTTTTAAATAAGAAAAAAGTACTTGAGTCATGCCCTGGTGGAGCAATGGTTAGGTCAGTCATCTCCAAATGAGCAAGCCACTACCTCTGGGTTTGAGTCCTTGGCCGAGGTGGGTGGGGAAGTAGGAATAACCCATATGAACAACTAAATAAAAATAAAATAAAATGCTCTTCCTCCTCTTTCTTCCTGCCTTCCTATATACTTGCCTTCATTCTTCTCTGCACCTTTCCATTAAAAGAATTAATAATTAAACGTAATTGAATACTGCCATAAAGGATTATTGGACAACAGAAATCTCCCAGAGAAACAGCCTATCTTCTTGCTCTCCCCACCCCGCTGCTTTTCTCACTCACAGACTACGCCCCCTTGATAAAAAGGCTGATCTCACTCAGTGTGATCTTACTAAAGCAGGTGACACAGAAGTGAGATGACTGAGAGGTTTAACCCATTCCATGAACTTTTTATCCACTTTGCCTTCCAGTGCCAGTGATTTGTTCTAGGATGTTTTTAATTTCCCTTTTCCTCCCAGAAGCTGTCAGACCCTTGTCACACACAACTCTGATTTTGGTAAAATGTTCAACACTTTCACAGGGTTCAGTAAAGTTCCTCTCTACCCAGAACAAGACTTTGGAGGCTGTCAAAGAAACTGGAAAGCCCCAGTAAAGATTGCTCCATGCAGAGGACGTGAGGAATTGGGGTGCATATAAGTGCTTCTGCAACAAAAGATTTGTTATCATTTCTACTATTAGTTTTAAATACAGATAACCTCCACTTTCTGAATGCTCCTCTGATATCATTTGGCATTTACATTAGTACCTGCTTTGAATAACCTAAAGAAATCAGAAACAGAGTTTTGTTTTCATGAGTAAAGGCGAAAATAAAAATAAAATAGTGTTCAGCATTGACTCTGCAGCAAGTCCTTATTGAGGCAGCTCGCATTCTAAGCAGTGGGGGTGACATCACTGACTCCTTGTTCAGGAACTACACTCAGCATCTCAACATCAAGTCCCCACAGCTTTGACTTGTGTCTATGGAATCTTGATGTATTTTGTGCACCGTTAGCAAGGGGTATCCTAAGGTATCAGAAAAGTTTAAGAGAGACGGTTAGGGTGATTCACTTCACACAAAACTCATCATGAAGGATTTAGATAGTGATGAACTGAGCATAAAGTGCTTGCTACAAGTGACAGTGTTGCAATGATTGCAACAAGTATGATGAATTTTGGAAGAGCACCTAGGATCTGGGCAGGTATGCAGGCTGTTTTGAGCGCCTACAAAGAATTGTAGGATAGAAAATTGCGTGGGATTAAGCAGTCAAGTGTACCATTATACTCCAACTTCCCATCAGTCCTAGCAGCCACAGCAAAGGAAGAACCTTGGACTTTGACATCAAGGTTGAGGTGGGAGTTGCAGAGATTAGTGTCATGTCTGACCTGATAGATTCAGACAATGATGAATGGTTAGCGGATGACCCTCCTTTTTTCTCCCATAGCCCAATAACCTGTACCTCCAATACCCCAACCTCTGATGGTTCAACCCATCACGGCATCACAGCCACCTCAGCCTTCTTCCCGATTCTATAGGCAAGAATATATGGTACGCTCATTATTTCTACTTTATGCAAGCTGTGTACTTATCACATCATGCTGTTGTTTGTACTATAAGTTGGTGTGATTTGTGGTTTTATGTGTTATTTGGTAGATTATTTTTTCAGTCTGGAAGCACTCACCATTTTTCCAGATAAATGAATGGTCATTTCTTCTTCTCTTTTAGCTACTTTAGTTCACAAAACGTTTTATAAGAACACTCCACTTTAGGACAGCAAGAGTAGCCTGGATCACATTTTTCCTGTCATTATTTTTGAAATGATCTCCAAAACTTTTTTGAGATATTTTTTGCATGTTTCCCAAATGAATACCTACATACATCTTTAAACATTATTGTGTTTTAAATGGCAGACTTGTTTTCATCCTTGCCTCATCTCCTACTTTTGCTCCTTAGAAGCAATTACATTATATTCTTTTAGCTGTTTCTTGGTATTTATCTTCATATTTCCAAGTAAGTATTCTTATCCTGTTATTTATTTATTTATTTATTTAAAAAGGAAAGGTGCGGGTAGGAATGAAGGCGAATAGACAGGTAGGAAGTGAGAGGAGGAAGAAACATCTTTACTTTGTATTTAGTTATTCACACTGGTTGCTTCTCCCGCAGGCCTGGGACTGGAACCCGGGGGTATGTGGTTTCCTCCTTTGGAGAGGATTGACTTAACTACTGCTCCACCAGGGTGCTCCTCTGTGTTTATTTAACAGTGATATCTACTTATTACCTATTTACTTGATGATCCATGGAGATTTGTCTCCAAGAACTCTTCCCCTGTATTGTCAGTTTCCCACTACTTACCTTTGCATCTTTTATTAATTTTCTTTGTAAGGTTCACTAAATTTTGTAAAATTTTTAAACAACTTTTCCATGTAATTTTCATAGGCCATATGTTCCACTTAAATACTTTTTTTTTTCTTTAGACATGTCCTTCCTAGAGGTATGAGTCCTCTGCTTCAATGTGGATTGGTGGCTCTCCACGCCTGCTCACAACTGCCATCATGGGATTTCCCATACCATCATCTGAAGTATCATCTTTGCCTTCATTCTGTGGGAGAACTTTTGACACCCGGATTCCATGTCATCATCTTTTCTTGGTTAATTTCCTTGTTCACACCTTTGAATTGATCCTGAAAAAAATACATGGGAGATACATGTTGCTATCTTACAAATCTAAAAAATGTTGTTAATCTACTACCACTGTTGTAAAAATAGTCTGACTATATACAGTAAACAGGTTGAAAATTGCTTCATCTAGAATTTTGAAAACATTGGTCTACTGTATTCTGCTTCTCAATAGAGATGTTGAAAACTGATATTCTTTTATGTAATTCAATTTGTTCCATACTGAGAAACTTTGAGATTGGCAGGGTGATCAGATTTTTTCTGGGTATGTCTAGATGAGATTAGCAGTTTAATCAGTAAGATAGATTCCCATCTCCAATACGGGTGGATGTCCTCCAATCTGTTGAGAGCCTGAATAGAATTAAAAGCAGAGAAAGGAGGAATTGGTATCTTTTTTTTCTGCCTCACTAATTGAGCTGGGATATTTCAGTTCATTTTGTATCTTTAGACTGGGATTTACATCATTGGTTCCCTGGTTTTAGGCCTCTGAACTCAGACTAAATTATACCACTGGCTTTCCTCTGTCTCCAGCTTGTAGACAACAGATTATTGGCATTTTTAGCTTCTATAATTTCATGAACCAATTCTTCATTATGAGTCTCTCTCTTTCTCTCTCTGTCACTCTCTCTCTCCATCCATTTATTCTATTGACTCTGGAGAACCCTAACTGTTATAGACCACAACCTCTTGGATTATCCTGACCTTTTCTTGTATTTTCTCTTCTACTCTCCATATCTTTGTCTTTTTTTATTCTATTTCATGGGAGTTGCCTTAATCAGATTTCTAGGGTAGCTATTACTAAAACTCAAACATATATGATTTTCCTCTCCTGCTAAAATTGTTGCAATTGCTTATGCCTTGTAATTAAAAGAAGTCATATGATTGGCACTAGCTAATGAAATATGGAAGATTTGGGGTAATTGCAGCTACAGATTCTATATTCTCTTTTCTCTCATATGGCGAAATGCAGAACTTTATGTAAAAATAGGAGTTTCATAAATTTAGAGCAGAGAAATTCCAAGCCTCTGTAGAAGGGACAGTTATGTAGTCATGTGGAACAACAAAAGACTATACAAGCAAAAAATAATGTTTGTTGTGTTAAGACTTTTTATGTTAGTGCCACAGCAAAATTTTGTGTATGCTAAATTATTCCTTTCTCAAGAAGCTTTCTTGTGTTTTCATTGTTCTATTTTCATAGCATCCTGTTCTTGTTCCATGAATGCAATAAAGTTTCATAGTCTCCAAGTGGTAATAGTACCATTGTCACTTCTACTGCTTCTGTATATTCTGGGTGCATTATTTGCATCCTTAGTTTGATAGTTTGAGCTCTGGCTTTCTTCAGTGTCTGGATTTCTTCTTGGCTTACTTACTGGAGTAAGGTACAACGTATTTGATTGGCAGCCCCTTGTTCATGGCTGACTTATTGGTTATTGAGCTCCAGTATAGTGTGGTCAGATGTAATCCTGATTTTTCTGACAGAATTGCAAATATGTGGAGTCATTCAGTTTCTCCAGAGAAATGCCTCATTGCTACCATATTCTATATGATGGCATAAATCTGGTTACACTTATTTGAAGAGCCAAGTTGAGGGGAAATAGATGGATATTTTTATCTTACAGTATGCCTATTTTAAATTAATTCATCTATTTGTGGATCCACAACCTCTCTGTGCTTCCCTACTGCCCCTGAGTCCATGGTCACTCTGTTCAATTTCTCTGGACAGTGAGACATCTATCTCCAGACTTACATGGAATTGGAGGAAAAATCTTGTGTAAGCCTGGTAATTGTATTGTTCCTTGAGCAGAATTGCAACTGATTCTCTTGTTTCAGTTCTAAGATCATCCCTGCCTTTCACAGCCCTTTCTTGTAGAACTTCTGATACAATATGGGGTTTAATGAGCAACTCTTCTTTTTTCTTGTCAGATCCCATTTTTATGCATTTAAGTTCAAGTTTATCAGATCTTCTATATCACTTACTTTTCTGCTACTTGCTTTTTATCTTCTAAAAATGGGTTGAAATCTTTCATCTTCTGATAATTTTCTTCCCATTTTCTTCTTTGAGCAGGTTTGTACCCTATCTGTTCCTCTATTGATAATTCAGGGGAGAATTATTTTTGAACTAATATAAAGAGAATGTGCAATCTGTCTTTTTGACCTATGATGTGCCATGTCCTAATATGATACTTCATGGAGGATATGTGGGCAACCACAGAGTAAAAAGAAGAGTGTAAAAAGGCCCATGCTGAGAGAGAGAGTTAGTAATTGTAAGAGTTTCAGTAAGTTGAAGGACAGAATGTAGGGGATTAATGGAGAGTAATGAAGTTGGAGAGAATTACATAGATAGTCACTGGTAATCTCATAAATCATGCTAAAAATGTGGAATTTCAATCTATATAACATTAAAGACAGTAGTGACAGTTCAAATTGACACTTTAAAAAAGTTGTTTTGGCTGCAGTATAGAAAGACTGGAGGTAGAAAGACCATTTAAAAAGTCGTAGTAGAATGGTATGAAATTTATGATGATAAAATGATGGTTGTTGAAAGAGAATGGAATTTGGGCAACATGATAATGACAGCAGATTTATAGGGCCAATTGATAAGCCCTGTATAATCATCAATCAGTCTGAAGCTCAGGAAGTCAATAAAAGCTTAAACTATATTTGGGAATATAAATTGCAATAGATAATAAGGAGATTATCCAGAGTATATGTAAAAATGAGAAGAGCAGACATCGTAGGTTAGTCATCATTTGAAGGATAGATAAAGGATTCTCAAAAAGGGTCTGAGGAGTGTGAAGGAAGGAAGGAGGAAAATCAATTGAATATTTTGTTGTTAAGGTCACAGATAATTTGCCTTATAAAGAGAATGGTCAGTGGTGTTCACTATTAAAGAGATGTCAATAAATTATGGATGAACAGGATAAAATGTAGGGATCTTTAGAAGTAATAATGGTCAAGAATTAGAGACTGGTTAAATGTGAAGAATGAGGGGAAATTTTCTAAATTGCTGATTTGGGTGCCCAGATTAAGCTGGTACTATCTCCTGAGATTAAAATCTCAGGAGAATGATCAGATTTTGTAGGGAAGTTTTGGAGAATTTGAGGTAACTCTGAAACATCCAAGACAAAGCAGTCTTAATGAAATCTAAATGTGAGTCTCAGGTTTAGGAGAAAGATCTCAGTTTTCTGGGATCAGGGAAGTGGGGCACTGAAAAGGGTTTCTGCAATAAAGAGGTATCAGTTACCTTAGTGAAGCATTTACAATAGTTGGGTAAAAAGAGAGAAGCCAGACTGCAGTGACACTGAGAGAAAACTAAATGGGGAGTAGTTAGTCAGCCTGTGGTTTCATCACCAAATATGTGAAACTTACCCTCAAAGCTCAGTCCTGTTCCTTACCCATTTGCCTCCTCCCCACACCCCTGCTTCTACAAACTTATTCATAAATTTCTGGTGTCACCTTGATTAATAAAAATAAAGAGCTTCTTCCTCCTCTCCTCTATTACAAAATTCTGACATTTCTGTGATAATTATCCAGCTAATCCCTAAGTCTATAGCAATATAACCTCTGCCTTTTCTACTTGTACCCTCAAGCTGTTAAATAATTTAATTAAATGTGCATGAGTTTGTAGTTTGATTCCAGTTAAAATTTATGGTCACCATTCCTTTTTTCATCCCGGAAATCTTAAATGACTATTACTTTCTTATAATTTCTCAGAATCACTTCGACTCTCCTAATTTTTTGTTGAAACTCTTACTAACCACTTGCGTGAAAGGAAAATTCTTAACCCACTGAGCAGGAGGTCCTTTACTACTCCAGTCAAAATGTACGCCTCAAACCTAAATGTCCTTTCCTTCTTCTTGTAAGGGATGCTTTGGTATATGTATCACATATTTACCATATAGAGGATACCACAGACAACTATAATGTTTTCTTAAAGACATGTCTTAGAATACAAAGCTCCCCTTGTCCAAACAACCTCCTCTGGAGCCTGAACTTTTTAAAAAATGTAAGTGAACTATGTCATCACTCAATTTCTTAGATTTCAAAGATTCCCGCTACCTTTAGCCTGAAATCCAAATTGCTTAGCATTCCTAAAATGCTTTATAAAAAGACTTGGGGTTTTTTAACAGGTAAGGTTCATTTGGAAAACTGAAATAGTTTGGGAAAGGTAAAATATGTGTGGAGGTGGGACTGAGTAAGTAGACTAGGTAGAGACCATAATGACCTTATACCACAAGCCTGGTGTTACTGCCCAGGTGGAATATGAAAGAGTAAGACCACAAGCTAATGTGTCAAGATGCAAAACTGATCTCTCTTGTGATTAGATAAGGGATAAATGAGAAAGAAAATATAATGTTTATATGATGCAACACCTTCAGGATGATCTTTTGGTGTTAGAATGAATTCCTTCCTTTTTCATTAAAATTTGGGAAAATGTGGCATTTGCTAAACTATGTTTGGTAGTGGTGGTATGGGGAATGTCATAGCTCCAAACATTAGTTTTCATTTTCAATTGGTATGTTCATTTTTGCTCCTGTGGGAGTTCCTGGTCAGATCTTGTATATATTCAGTGGTACAATTCTAAATCTAGTCAACCTTATGTATTGACAGTGAGAAAGTACAATGTATAGTCATCATTAATACTTTGTACCTGTACCCAGGCAACTACTGATTTTCTTTGTATGATTACAAGTTAGTTGATATGTTCTAAAATTTTATATAAATGAAATTATGCAATGAGTTCTCTTTTTTCCTGCTTTATTTTTTTCAACATATATTGAGATTCACCCATGTTACTACACATCAATAGTTCTTTTTTATTTAAATGGTCAATTGTATGGATATAAAATTTTATTCAGGATGTTTGAATTGTTTCAAATTAGTAGCTATTATAAATGAATCTACTATATAGCATATATATTCATTGCTAGAAGTTTGACTTGTGTCAACCAGCCTCTACTTAAGTTTTGAACATATGAAATATGTTTTCATGTCTTTTACTGTCCTTATCTGCTAAATGTAATACCTGTGTCAGTTCTTAGTCAATATCAATTAATTGAGTTTCCCCTTCATTATGGGTTACATTTTTTTTTCTGCCTCTTTGTATATCTACTAACTTTAGACTGGGTACCACATAATGTGTATTCTACCTTATTGAGTGCTGGATATTTTTTGCACACTTGTAAATATTCTTAATTTTGCTCTGGGATGCAGCTAATTTACTTGCAAACAGCTGGATCCTTTCATGTTCTGCTTATAACGTTAGATGTGAAAATTTCAATGGTTTGTTTAGGGCAAATTATTCCCAACTGTTGTGTAAGATGACTCTGAGTAGTGCTGAGTAAATGCCCCAAGAATGAAGAGGTTTTCCAGTCAACTGGTGAGAACTGGCAATTTTCTTAATCCTCTTAAGCACCAGATACTATTCCCTCTAATTCTTTTACATGGTTCTTTTCTCAACCCCAGGTAGTTTCTGTATATATGCTGGGCAATACGCAACTGAATCTTTGAAAGGGACCTTCTGTAGCAGTTCAAATTTCTGTCTGCACAGTTCTCGCCTTTCCAGTACTTATGCATGTCAACCATGTTGGTTTCTTTGGGCAGAGTTTCACCTCTTCAACTCAGAGTCTGTCAAGCCCCATTTTTGTTAGTACTTTCCTCACTGTATCCCTAACACTTTCCCAAGGAAGTGAGCTGAGGTAATTAGAGGGATTGCCTTATTTGCTTCCCATCTCTTAAGGATCATTGTTCTTTCTTGATTCAGATATTTTGGCTGTGTGTTGTGGTCATTTCAGTTGGAGGGTAAATCCAGTCCTTTTTTTTTTTTTAATAGAATTTTATGGAAATATTTTCTTTATCTTAGCTAGAAGTGAATGACTTGCCTCATTTATTCTTAAAGTTCACTTTTAAAATTATAGGAAAACTTGGTCTTTTCTTCCACTCGCTTGCTCTCTGGCATATTATATCAGTTGGCAGTATATTTTTATAACAGGTAATAGTAGCTCCAGCTTATTTTTGAAAATCATTAATGTAATGTTTTCCCTTGTTATTTCTCTGTACCCTTGTATTTAGACTTCCAAATCAGATAACATTCTATTTCATGAAAAGTATTGGTGTCAATAATTTTGGTGTGAAATTTTCTTAGATGTCTCTATATTATCCAGTTTTATAGTTTTACACAATAGTTTTCTCACTTTTATAACATCCAATTAGTACTTTTTAAAAAACCATTATAATTTTATAATAAAAAAGATGCCTAGATCTAGTAAAAAATGACAATGGCCATTGATTTCTAAGTGCCATATAATTTTTTTCACATTAGGATTTACTTTAATGACTTGTAACAAGCACATTTTCTCACCTATATATTTTAATTTTAATACAGGTGCAGTTATTTTAGAATGTAACATATGAGTATTTGTGTGCTCCTATCAAAAACTCATCATTCCCTTAACAGGTTTTCCTCACTATCCAAAAGTAGAACATTCCTATGAAACATTTTATAAGCCAAAATATTGTAAAGTGAAGAATAAATTGCCTTTAATTCATATGGGAAAAATTTTGAACATTCTAAGACCACCCCCCAAAATAACCTGCCAAATCATACCAATAGTACATAAAACTTAAAATACCACTAACATATAATAAAAGGAGGAATGACATGATAAATGCAGAGTCTATAGAAAATAGTTCCAGGGAAAAGAGCTCACTTGGGTGCCTCCTGCTGCTCAGGGTACACTCTCATCTATAACAGCTGCCGCAGAACAAACACTCAATGCTATTTTCACTTTTCACCTTCCTGATAAAAGCAAAACTCCTCTTCATTTCTTTTGGTTAGCAAAACTAATATAGGTCTTTCATGAAAGCTAGGAGGTTTAACGTGAAATTTTGAAAAATGGGATGCCTGTAATATCTATTTATGAAAACATTTTTTTAAACAAATTTTTTATAGAGGCAAACATGACTCAAGAAGAATCTTCTTGGAAGCAAGCAATATCCTTGGCAACAGTCAACATCCTATATATAGGAGATGTGAGATAGGTGAGTCTGATTTTTATCACATTTATGTCTTTTCATTGTTTAATAGTGAGAAGCCCTGGTGGCGATACCTCTTACCATTATTTTTATAGTTCTTGATACACACTCATTGTTTAAGTAAAATCTTACTTGAAAACTCAATGTGAAAAAGAAATGAGGGCAGACCATACACTCAGGTCTAGTGTTGGTGTTAACATACAGATTAAAGAGCTAACCTCTGTCTCCTCCAAGTTTTCTGACAGAACATGAAAGTTCCGACTGGCAGAGGGAAACTGACAGCAATCATCCCTATAGTTTTTATGTTGCTATTCATGTTCATTCATCCAACTTTTGTTGAGTATCTATTATGAGCCTATTGTAAAGAATGTTAGAGAAGACTGAGACAAGTAGAAAATATGATCCTGGACTTCAATTTTGAGTTTACATAAGGCTCTGGTATCTTTATTCTTTATGAAAGGAAAGTATGAAGTGGTATGTCCATATCCAAAATTAACACAGCATTTGAACAAATTCAAAAAGGTGGATTTTAAAGTTTATAACTGCTAAATGTTTAAGAACACCTAATAAGATCATCCACTGGTGACTGTGTGGTACAATTTGTGCATCAAAGATATTTCATTCTTTTGAGTGAACTTCTTTTCTCCCCTGCTAATTATTCATAGATAGAAAATCGCTTGCATTTAACTTACTCTCAATTTTGCCAAATTGGACTCACTTCCAATCAAAAACTTGTATTTGTAGAGCAAATCTTGAATAAAACTTAATAGGTGATAAAATTTCCTAAAAGAGCTACAGATTTCCATTTTTGTATCACTTTTCCTTTAAATATGTTCTCCAATTATGGTTTCTGTGTTTTCATGTTGACTTAAGGCAGCAAATTTTTCAAACCCATTACTAGAGATTAACTTTAGCATTAAGCACTGAGATCTTAGATCTCAGTTTGCTCATATATAAAATGGGGAGTTTGACAGCATAATTTCTAAGATTCTTTAAAGTTCCAACATTCTGGAATACATACTTTTCCATAAGGACAAAATAATACAGTATGTTCCCATGAAATATTAGTGACATTTGCCACAAATCCCAGAAAAATACATAAAAGTTTTTTTCTACATAACATACACACACATTACATGGTCAAAGGTTTTGCTCTATGTTTTTACCTGGTAATATTCAAATTTCCAATTTAATTTACCTTATTTGTGATTAGTCTTCATTTTAAGAGAACCCATGTTTGCAAATCAATAATTTAACAAGGCATCTGCATTAGAAATAGGAGTCTTGAAGTGACACAATCTTCTATGAGCTCAGGATCAAGTCCTTCATGTCTTAATTGTTGCATCCATTATTTTTTTTAGTTTTCTCCAACTCCTAGTCTGAACATTTGTCATCTCCATTTCGTTGTTTACATGTTTATTCTGGGAATGCAACATTTAGAAAAGTAGAATCTGCTTTAAGAAATATGAAGTGTGAATTCCATCACAAAGTAAAGATTGAAATCAAGTGGCATTTGTTTTTCTCACATCTTTATTGAATTTTATATTTTTGGATGTCACCTTTTAGAGTTTTCAGTGAACAGGATTTAAAACACTAACCAACTGTCCACAAAATTGACATGCTAAGTTTTAATAAAAGTTTGAAAATTGGAACTGATTACGAGGTAGTCGTTTTCCTTTAGACTTCAGGAAGGTGAATAAATTGTTGAGGAACTGAACAATTTTTAATCCAGAGCACAATCTCAATAGCCTAAAATATCACTACAGAATAGCTTCAGTGTATTTTTCTGAAACAATGATTTATTCAACAAATTCACATTAAAAACCCACTGTGTGTAGATCGTCATTCCAGGAACAGCATACTAAAAGAAGCAGTTTCAAAAACATGTAAAAGCGTGGTCCTTACTACAAAAAAGTTTATAACAGAAACAGTAATTGCCTTTGCACCTGCAACAAGTAATTTACTTGTTGATTATATATATATAGTATATATATGATCCATATATTTTTACCTCTTTTGGAAAAAATATGACTGTTCTCTGATAGTTTCTAATGTAATACTGAACAGAAATGGTCTAGAGAAAAGTCTTTGCAATCCCTTATGAGTCCACCACAAAAGGAAATATCCATCTTAGAATAAATTGACTATTCCTGCCCTTTATTCAACCATCTGACATATCCAAAACTGATCGCATTCATTCAATAACTAGAGTAGTGTCGGAAGCTCATTCATGGCCCCCAGCACTACATAACTCACAATTCATTTTCTCTAAGGTGAATTAGTACTCTGTAAGCTTCCCTTGAAATCACCACTGACATCTCCTTTAATTCCATGGACCATATATGCCCATAATTAATGATGTAAATTTTTTTCTAGAATCAAAAGACGGTGTGTAGTGATTGAAAAAAGGGGAGTTTTAGAGGACTTCATTGTATTCCTCCTCAATCCATTTTGTGTATTCTTTTTATGGTCCACTACTACGAAGGATGGTAACTATTGACTAAGCAGTTCACAAATTATTCATGAATCCAATTCAGTTAATTTTGAAGTTTATCTGTATCTGAAGTACTCATCTAAAAGTTCTGGCACAAATTTATCACCCATCAAATATTAAGACTGACTTAGAACCCCTGAGTCAAAATGAAATAGGCTTGTCTCTCATTCCCTGTATTTTTACTGTTTCTAAATGTAACCCTGGAATAAAGCCATCAGATGGATAATTAAATATAAGAAAAAAATTAAAAAACAGCTAGAGATGAAATAAAGATCAAGAATCAGATATACAAAAACTATTTTTTTTTCATTTGAATAATATACATGTCAAAATAATGCAAATCATATTATGGTTGTCTTGGTGCTCAGTGATAAGATAATTTATAGAATGTGAACAAAGCAAGGTAGCAAAAGTAGAGACACTGTCAAAAGAGGTAAAATCTAAATTTTCAAAAGTAACTTGGGATGCTGGGAGCTACAGGAGTCACTAGCAGAAAAGATAGATAGGAAGTCAGTCTATCTACTCACATCAATCTATGGGAATAGTTATAGTTTGTTGATTTTTTTTCAAAATATTTTTCTGTTTTATGGCCCTAAACTGGTATTGATTCGGACTTAATGGACTGTTTTGTCTATGTGAATCAAATATTAAATGAACATATTTTTAAATTCTTGTAGCAGTTCTTTTAAGTCATAGCTTTTTGTGCACTAATTTTTGTTCAATAACGTGAAATACTAACAGCTTTCAATCTTATTAGTATTGAGACTGCATATGGAGCAGCAGAGAAATAGTTTCCATGCAATATGAACATGCAGCCTGGGAGAAGGTACCAGCTGTGTTACATTGATGAGATATGATAAGGCCAGACACAAATCGAAAGTAAGAAACCAGAAAGAATCACACAATTGTGTTACTCACAGTTCCCTGGGGAGAGCACACAGCAGAGCACCCAGGACATTCAGAGGAAGCACTGGGTTGGTCCTGAAACTGGGAGAGAAGAGGGAGCAATGGGCAAGGCTCTTTTTTTCATTTTTTGTAGACAGGAAAGTGTCAGTAGGGTAAACAGGGTTAGGGTTAGCTAGTTTGAATAATTACAGCAGGCTCTGGGCTATAGGCTCCCTAAAGGTCTGGTATCTTGCCTTGGGAGATTCAAGTGAATGTATGTTGCCCTGGAGAGTGAGAACCCAATAGGAGAGTGTTTGGGGAGTGAAACTAATTGACTTCTCAAGAAACATCCTCTAACTGGGTCAAGAAGGCATTTTAATAAAATATATTTCAGATGGTATCTAGCCCTGTTTTATAATATTATGGGGTGATCTGATTGACAAGTTATTTCTTATTGGCTAGACATAACTGAATAGATGGTACATGTGTTTGAAAGCCCATCTACTTTGTTATTCTTGCTAATTGTCTGCTAGGATATAAACTCCAGAATAACAGAGACTTGGTCTCTTTGATTCACTGTTACATTCCTACAATTTGAAACTTATTAGTCATTAAGTAAAAATTTATGGAATAAATCTACAAATAAATTTCTCTATTTTATCTACCACATTTAAGTATTAATAAAATAGTTTAGCTTGTTTGTAAATGCATTCATCAGTAAAATAATATCTTAAATACCTTAAACATGCTCAAGAACATTTCCATTAACCCACAATTGAGCAAAATTGCCTAAAACAAAGCTTATTTTATAATAGGATGCTGTCTATTTTATGTAATTTATTGAATATTTGTATATTATCAGTTGCTTATCATCATGATCATACGACTGAGTGGGAGCTGAAGGTGACTGCCACTACACACATAAAACGAGAATACTGTACTTTATATTTCTTACCAGAAAAAAGATAAATTGAATGTTTGAAGTACTATTCCTACTGAATATGCATCACTTTCGTACCATTATAAAGTAAAAAACCTAAGTCAAAACACTGTTAATTTGGGAATACATGTACTTCAATACAGTCCTTTGACAGTATATATATTCATTAATACTGAAAATTACTTACAGAACTTTTAGAAAATAAATATGTCCCCCTCTTATGTTTTGCTAAATCATTTCAGTAGTTGGATTTTAATTTCTTCTCCAGGACCTGGATTTCTGACCTTTGAAATCAAGTATTCTATGCTTTAGATTAAATTCAGGATTTCTCCAATGAGTAAAAACATTAAAATACAAAACAACAAACCTCATGATTGAAAAAAATCATCAATCTCTCTGAAAAAAAATAGCATCACTGTGCCAAATATATAAAACCTTGTGGAATTTCACTCCTAGGACATTCACTTCATGTCTGGTAAATACGGGAATGTTTCTTGGAATTTTGAGGCACCATAGCTGACTCATGGACCAGAAATTGTTTTTATCAACACATACCCATTAAATTCTGACTTTATGGAAGATTTTTGTTCTGATTCTTTACTTAACCATCTTTCCAACTAATAAAAAATCTTTATGTACCAGGATTAGCAATAAACTTGTAGTCATTTATCTGAGACCTAGGTATTTTTTTCTTATAGTTTCTAATCTTCCCCTAGAAGATGTTTCTTCTATCTTTACTTCTTTGTATGGATCTTAGCTGTATAGAGAGATAGCGTGGAGTTGTGGTTGCAATAAATATAAATTTTTTTTCCGTTATATTTGACAGATATATACTACTGTTTAAGCTGAAGGTATACGAGTTGTTGATTTTCTATAATTATAATAATGTCTTATGACTGCCACTAGAACCCTAAATAACACTTTCATCACATCACATAATTATCATCTTTGTGTGTGGTAAGAACAATTAAGATCTAGTCTCTGAACACCTTAAATTTATATATAAGAATTTTGTTTGTAATCACTGTGCTGGTCATAGATATCCAGTACTTATTCATCTTTTAGTTGCCAGTTTGTGTCCTTAAACATCTCCCCAGATCCATGGCTCCTCTTTAGCCCCTAGTAACCACTATCCTTCTCTCTGCTTCGAGTTTGTACTTTTTTAAGAGACTATATATAATTGATATTATATTACATATGTCTTTCTCTGTCTTACTTATCTCACATACCCTAATTGCCCTCCGGTCTCATCCATGTTGTCTCAAATGGCAAGATTTCCTTCCATATGGTTGAATAATATTCCATTCTCTGTATGCCAAGTCTTCTTTGTCCTTTCATATATTGACAAACACTTACATTGTTTCCATATCTTGGCTACTGTGAATAATTTTGCATGAGTACAGTTACTTTTCCAATATTCTGTTTTTACTTCCTTTGGATATATACTATCTGTTATTTAGTAACTGCGTTCATTGCTACCTAACCGAATGTTCCAATTATAGCTGCTTCCAAAATTTGTTAAGTGGACAAGTTTAGAGATCTCACCCCCAGCTTCTCACTCTTCACCAGTTATGGCTTGTTCCTCTATTCTAATATTTGCCTAAGCTCCTAGGCTACATGCAGTCAGGTATGAGCACATTAAAGCAGTAGTAATGTTCTTCTTTTGTTGTCACTTATTAATTGTGAGACCTCAAGACATTTGAATATTGTTCCTGTGTCTTAGTTTCTTAATTTGTACAAAAATGAATGATAATACTTTTTCAATCTTTTCAACAGTGTTTTGTATGGATAAACCCAAATCTGATGATATGTGTGAGGCTGCTTTTTAATTAGAAAGCAATATACAAGTTATAGTGTATTATCATGGTATTAATGATTTAAGGATAGGTGTATCGATCTATATATGTATATATATATATATATATATATTTCTTCCATTTTATCGTGATGCATTTTTCTGGGGAATAGAATCTAGCATATCACTATGGATATTCAATTTAGTGGCTCTTAATGTCTCAGGCCAAATAAAGTTCAAATAATGCATGATTTACAATGGGGAAAGCTATGAGATAGAAAAAGGTGGCTATTATTCTAATTCTCCTTTGTACTTCATAGCACTCTATGTAAGTCATTAATTTGTTACTTCCAACAGGGAAGTAACATCGGTATTGTTGGCATTTAATATATTCAACATGTATTTAGATCAGAAATAGTGAGTAGATAGCTATACAGTCTGTTCCCAAAACTTTTCACCTTCTATGAATATAATGCTAAAAAGATTCTAAAACTGCAAAATGTAACCCCCTTTTAGCTATACTTTTTTGTAGTGATTTATTTTCCTAATGTCTCAAAAGCAATGCTTCAATCACTTTTGCTAACAATATTGTTTTTATTTTTGTGTCTATTTGCCTACAGTTTTCAACAGTAGATCTTTTGAAAATAGGTGAATGTTTATTTGTGATAGCATATTACCATATGTTGATAGAAAGTAACTAGACAGAAATGATGTGACATATTTGACAAATAATATTTTAAATACAGTGGAATTAAGTAAAATGATAGTGTTTTGAAGAATATCCAATCCTAAATATGTAATGCTGTATGAAATTATTTTCCTCAATCTTCTGTACTAAGATTTCTCAGATAGATCAACAATGAAACCTGTGTTTATTAAGTTCACTCATTTTAGGTAAACCAGTATTAGATACTGACAGGCTGAGTATATAAATAAATTTACTTATTGAACAGTGAGTTTAAAAGAGGGAAATTCTCAAAAATACAGTTAAATTTCAAATGTTTCTACAGGGAAAGGAAAGGAACGTCATTTGCTGAGAGTCATATGATAAACAGGTTATGTAAGGGGTCAAATTTAAGATTTGGCTTTTATGGCCCATGGAGCACAAGGTCTAGAGAAAAAGCCCAGAGTTTGAACAATGGGACAAGTATCATTAGAGGCATCCTCACAAAAACTGAAATATTAAGGTCCTTAAGTGAAGATGAGTGAAGTAAAAATAACACCTCTAATAAGCAACAAAGATTACGTGTTTCAAGTCTTGGATTTAGATGGAGTGAAACATACTACTTTGGTTTTTAACTATAAAATATTCCTGACCTAACGTGGAATACTGAATTCATATTTCTTGCATAGGTTTTTTTTTAAAAGTCTGTAATTCAGCCTAAAACTGTTCTTGGAATTATATCACCTATAATTTGCATTCATATAGGTGAATATCTCTCTAGAGTAAATCACTAAGAGTAATACTTTGTAATATTTTCTTATATAGAAATTCAAAGAGGATGAATTTGTCACTTAATGTTCTGTATACAGATGTTGATTTACAATGATGAACAACTCAAACCTATGTAAGTGTTATGATGCAGTACTCCTTGAATAAAATTAATTAAATTTAAAAATGAAATAGAAAAATACAAAATAAAAGGAAATTTTGATCTGTTAAATATATATATATATTTTCAAAATATTAAGATTTGCAGGTTTTATTATGATGTCAATTCTTTTGTTTGCTTTTATTTCTTTCTTGGCTTTCCATATATACATGATATATATGTTTTCAGTTATTTCTTTCACTTATTTAAGTTTATTATACATATTCCACACATATCATATATATCTATGTCATATATCGCCATGGTTAAATATACACAAAACTGATTATATGAACAATTGCAATAATGTCTTTTGTGTTTAAAAACAAATATATAACAATAATAAAATAAGTTAGAGAACTTATTGAATACATCTTTGGAGAAGAGTAAAGATATAAATACATGCTTTTTTAGAAGTATAAATCTTAAAAACTTCTTAGAAAAGAGATAAAAGTGAAACAAGTTGTATAACAGAATCTTTTCTCCGGAACCAAAGGTCCCATTCAGATTCCTGGTATGTGTTTTCAATTTGACCTTTTGTTCATTGGTTATATATTTACTAAGTGCCTACTATGTACTAGGCTTTATTTCATGTACTAAAGATAACATAGTTTAGAAAACAAAAGCATTGCTAGCTATGTACTCATTTTCTTCTACTCAACAGATAACCTGAAAAAATTTGATATGTAATTTCAGTTTCACAAGGGAAAAAAGCAGTATAAGAAGATAGTAAGAGTGGCTTCATATAAGTACTATGATCAGAATTAAGTCCATATGTTGATATGTGACTGAATGAATCTCTATTACCAAAATAACTCGGTTTTAGGTGTCAGAGTATACGCTGCAAGACTGATATGTCAATAATCCTAAAAACCATGTCAGTGAACTTAGAATGCATTTGAGCAATAATATGGTGGCTTGACATTTCAGACTGATGGGCTTTAGAAAAGCGAGGGTATATAAAAGTTTGAAAGTAGAAATATTAGAGAGAGCAAGCTGTAGACATTCAATATGGATCATTTTAAGTCTAATACATTTGACAAGTGTTTGAAAAGCTGTTTCTAGGTGATATATCTTTAATACAGAGTAAATTAAGAAATCTTCCTAGGAAAAATTAAGAAAAAGGAGGGGATTTTATGGAAACTTAAATCCTGAAATAGTTTTTAAACTATAGTTCTTGACTTTCAAGTGACTATATCAAATAGAACTAAGCCTACCTACCTTACTAAATAAGAACTACTTATAATTGAAACATTAACTTTCCTCTCATCAAATGAATCCCTATAGAATGCTTTTAAAAATGGTTCTAAGTCATTGACATAGGTTCTGCTTAATATTGTTTATATATAATATTAATCATTTATTTAACAGATCCTTCTCAAAGAATGTGGCCTTAAATCCCTGCATCTTGGTCTTAAATATCAAAAAATCTTTATGAGACTATGATGATGGAGGTTAGTCTAAATATGAAGATATGAAGTTTTTCTGGTTTCTGTTTTGATAACTACCTCGAACCATAGCCTATCAGGAGCCAGGTCAGGAATTTTAGGTGTTCACTGAAGCTTGAGCAGGGGATTGATGTTTAAGGAGAGAATGCATGCCAAACTTTTGATCTTGGAACTTACCAAGAGTGATGTTTTCACATTGTGAGATTCAGAGGAATTATCACAGAGTTTCCATAGATGAAGCAGAGATTTTTCTTCCCTATATTCACCTGGCTCAAGTCCATTTTTTAATAAAATTATATTGTAATGCTACTGAAAGGAGAATTTTTCATTATGGATTCTGTTTTATATTATAAAGTAAGAAAAGTTAAACTTTTACTTATTTTTAACTTTTACTTTTTAAGGTATATAATTTGATGGTAAAATATATGCATACCTTATGAAATGACTATCACAATCAATTAACAACACAACTATCATTTCACATAGTTATCATTTTGTGTGTGTGTGGAGAGAACTCTTAAGATCTATTCTTTCACCAAATTTCAAGTATACAGTATAGTATTATCAACTAGAGTCCCTATAGTATATGGTACGTCTCTGGAACTTATTCATCTTGCATCACTGAAACATGGTACTCTTTGACCAGTGATTCTCCGTTTTCCCCAGCCTGGGTGAGCATCGGTCTACTCTCTGGTTCTGAGTTAGACTTTTTTAGAATCTGCATATAAGTCAGATCACACAGTATTTGTCTTTATGTTTCTGGCTTATTTTATGTAACACAGTGTCCTCCAGGTTCATCCATGTTACTGAAAGTAACAGAATTTCCTTATTTTTTTATGGCTGACTAATATCCCATTTTATATATGTTCTTTATGATCATCTGTCAATAAATATTTAGGTTGTTTCCATATCTTGAGTATTGTAGATGATGTTGTAATGAACATGGGAGAGGGTGCAGATGTCTCTTTGAGACAGATTTCATTTCCTTAGAATGTATATATATTATATATTAGAATATATATGTATATATGTATATATATATCCAGAAATAAAAATGCCAATTCATATGGTCTATTTTTTAATTTTTGAGAACCCTTTATACCATTTTCCATATTTGCCTAGCAATTTGCATTCTCACCAACAGTGCACAAGTTTCCTTTTTCTTTACACCCTCAGCAACACTTGTCATTTCTTGAAAACGTTAAAGGTTCTGATGTTTTAAATTTTGAGGCAACTCTGGGAAATGCAGGGAGTGGTTTTCCAGAGATTGGAAAGGGCAGATCTGTCTGACTAGGACCAAAATGAAACATTATATTTTTCAGATAGATTTGTATAACTTTGTACTATATCAGCTGATTTTATTAAAAACAAAACATGACTAACTGGCTGCTTTTAAAGAATTTGAGATTCAGGTTTTGATAAATAAATTCCAAGTTACTGAAAATACTTCCAGGTATGATTGTATAACTAATGTTAGTAATCATATAAAGTTGTGAATCAAGGAAGATGTGGCAGAAAACAAGAGATAAATTTTCATCTTTCATCATTTAGCAAAACAGTGGATTCTGACTGGAAATAATGTGGTTTTAACATAAATTCTCAAAATGGTTATTGACAGATGATTTGTGAATATTGATAAAAAGGATTTCACTAGAAACTTGTGTTTGTATGGCAACCAGTGAAGAAAGAATGGTCTTTAAATGTTTAAATAATTTTATAGAAAATCAAGATAATAGTATTCATGACACTTGAAAATTATATAAAATTCAAATTTAAGTCTCCATAATTTAAGTTCTATTGGAACACAACTACCATATCTATCATTAAATATACTAATTAATTCTTGATAATCCTACACCATTTGTTGTACCACAATATATTTGATGACTCCCTCATTAATGTACAAGTATGGTCTAAATTTTTTTGAAAATCCTTTTATGGCCGGTATCATTATCATACTTTATCACAATCTACACAAGTCCACCAAATTAACTGGCTACACAGAGAAATTTCCCTTAAGTCCTACTTCTTAAGACCATTACAGTTTTTTGTTGACTATAATAATAAAAATTTGTGAATCCAAAACTTATATTGTAATCATTTTATTTGGTTTATTTTGGAGGACATTGTAAGTGGAACTCCTCAGCTAATTACATATGTAATTAAAATTTTCCTTGATACGTTAAGAATTTTGTCCATGTGATAATAAATGTAACTTCCAAAATAAAGAGCACTCAAACTACATTTTAAGAATTCAACTTGTGAAATCACTAAATGGTATAAATGATATAATATTGAGGTACCACAAAAATACTTTCCATTTATCTTTCATATTTCAGCAATAACAATAATAATCCTCAATAAAAACTGTAATTCATTTTTCAGGAGTTAAAAATTGGAAGTTTGAACTCAATTTCAATCTCCCATCAAACACTAAAATGTCATAGTTGTTGTTCTCCTCCCCCTCCTCTCCCCTCCCCCTCCCGCTTTCCTCTGTTACCAAAAATGGCCTCTGCATCTCGAGACCAAATTGGGATTAAGGAGACAGAGTTTAAGTGGATAAAGAAAAGAAAGTTTATTGTTTTGCCAGGCAAAGGTGGTCACAGCAGCTCATGCCTTTAAAGACTGTGAACTCCTTAGGGGAAGGAGTCAGTTATTTTTACAGGGGTAGTACAGCCTTATCTTCTGTATTCTTGATGTCCAGTTGTTGTCCAGGTGGTGACCACAAAATAAGTTTTTTTCTCAACAGCACATCAATACAGCCTTATGAATATTTCTTAGTTTCTTTCATATCTTTCTGATGTCATCAGCTTCACTGTTTCTGTCAGTCCTTCTAGTAAAAAGGTTAGAGATTACATCAATTACCAGGGATAATGAACATAAGGCTCTAGTTGCTAACAATGTTTCTATAGTTAGTCATCAGTTTTGTAAGCTTTACGTTACATATGTCATCCTATTTTCCCTTATAACCTCTTGTGGTCCTCTCCTCTCCCTCTCATCTCCTCCTCTCCCTCTCTTTCCCTCTCTTTATCAGTCCTTTGATGACCTCCCCTGGTCTTTTGAATCTAAATATAAGCCTATAACTCCCACATTTATATATTCAGCCTACACTTAAATACACATGTATGCAAGTGCACATTCAGTGTTTCCACCTGACTACCTAAATGGTATCCCAAACTCAGTACATACAAAATGAACATCTGATGATTTCCTTAGTCCTTGCCCACTTGAAGTTTTTCCCATCTCTAAATGGTATCTATTTCCTTCTAATTATTCAGGTTAAACACTTGGGAATCGTCCTTGACTTTTCTTTCCTATATACATCTAATCTATCAGGAAATTCCATTGGCTCCACCTTACCAATAAAACACATTGGAAGAGTTCCCACATCATCTCTAAAATTAGCCTCTTGGTATGAGTCACATCCGTCTCTTCCCTAGATCGTGGCAATAGGTCTTCCTGTTTCTACTTTTGCCCTAGTTTCAGCACAGCAGTTACAAGGATGCTTTTAAGTCTGTCAGATCATCTCATTCCTCTATTCAAATCTTCCCTTATTCATTTAGATTAGAAGCCTTATTCTTAGAACCCTTTCAAAGTCCTTCATAATTTAAGCTTACTGCCCTCACATTATTGTTAATTATCTAATTCAATGATCTCTTTGCTTTGTAACAAGCTATCACAAACTCAGTAGTATAAATTAAAAAAAAAAAACACGTGAAATAAAATAAAAATTACAAGAGTTTTTTAGGTCAGAAATTTGATGCATGTCCCACTGAGTTAAAATCAAGGTATTGGAAGAGATGTGTTCCTTCTGGAGGATCTAGGAGAGAATCCATTTCTTTGCTTTTCTCAGCTTCTAGTGGTAACCCACACTCCTTGGCTCATGGATGGCCTTCTTTTTCAATTTTCACGTCAAACAAGGTTGAGTTGAGTCTTTCATATCATAACACTCTGACTTCCTTTGCTGCTTCCCTCTTCCACTTTAAAGAACCCTTGTGATTACAGAGCATCCACCTGGGTAATCCGGTACATTCTTTTTATCTCAAGGTCATTTGATTAGCAACCTTAATCCTGTTATTTCCCTTTGTCATATAACAACATATTTGTAGGACCAAGGAAATGGGATGTATACATCTTGGAAGGACACACATTGATTGCCATACTATACTACCCTTATACTCATTTTGATCTAACACATACTATTCCATGCATATTCAAGGCACTGTCTAGTTAGGGTTGTTGTTCCAGCAATTCCCTCTTTCCAAGGAAGTTCTACCCACATTTATGTTTGAATAAATCATCTTTTTCCCAGTGAATTCTCCCTTGTCATACTCTTTAGCATTACAACCTACCCAGTCACCTAACCCTGAATTCTGTAGTACTTACCACATTCTAATGTACTATATTTTTCTTGTTATTTATTATATTTATTATTATCTGTCTCCCTTTTCAACGGAGTGGTGGAATACTTCTGTTTTATTTACTAAATATTCCCAAGTCTAGAACAATTCTTATTGCATAACAGTACTCACTCAATAGCTGTTGAATAAATGAAGAGAGCAAATATTTTATTACTGGACACCCTAAGTTACTATGAAGTAAGGTATGGTTGTGAATTCATAATCATGAATTCTACCACCCTCCTAATATCAGGTAAGAAATATCTGACCATTTTTTCCATGTGTCGCATATTTCTATGGAAATCATTTCTGTATACATTGAAGATTTGTTGGACTCACTACCAAAGCAATTATTCAGCCTCAAAATTAAGTTTGGTCGGCATAAATCGAGTAGTGGGCATAAATGCAAGTTGCATTGTATTTTTTGTAGCTTAAATTAATATTTGATCCTGCATTACTGCTTTACTGAAATAGTAGAAAATAACCTCTGTCTTTGTAGAAATAGTTTTGGGGTCTTGTACAGAGCCAAGATATTGATTGACAGTGGGATGAAGGACAGTATTTAGTTCTCCATCTTAGGTTCATTAGGTGATGTGAAGACTACCACCCCTTGTTCACACCTCTTCTCTTCAGGACTAGATTTTATATACTGGGATCCAAGGATCACCTATCAGGATGCCTGTGACCAAAAGCACTCAGAAGATAATTGTTGTTTTTTTCTCTCTTTTTTTTTTAGCCAGCAGTACAGCTTTTGGTCTCATTGATCTTTTGAATGATCTCTGCTTTTGAATGATCTCTGCTTTTCATTACATTTTTTCTGCTCTAATTTTTATTATTTCCTTTATTCTACTCACTTTTTATTTCAATTGTGTTTTTCTCAAATTCTTTTAGGTGTATGGTTGTATATTCAATTTGAGGTGTCTCTTGGTTTTTGGTCTGTAAGTGTATTGATAAACACTTTCCTCTTAAAACTGCTTTTGCCATATAACACAAGTTTTAATAGCTCATCTCTTCATTTTCATTTGTTTCCAGATAATTTTTAATTTCATCTTTAATTTCCTTGATGATCCAGGTGTTATTCAGATGCATGCTTCCACTTCTTTGTGGTTCTTCCAGTATTTTGTTTCTGGTTCACTTCTAGTTCCATTCCCTTGTGTTCAAAAAAGATGCATTCTGTAATTTCAGACTTACTAAATTTACTAAGACTTGTTCTGTGTCCCAGCATGTGGTCTATACTTGAGAATGTTCCATGTGTACTTGAATGCATAATCCTTTTGTTAGTAGTGGAACACTCTGTATCTGTCTGTTAGGTTCATTTGACCTATTTGCTTCATTTATTTCCTTTTTTTTGTTTTCTGCCTGGAGTATCTATCTGTTGATCTAAGTGGGGTATTCAACTCTCCTACTGTTTCTGTCAATTCTCCCTTTAAATCTGTCAGTATCTGTTTTATATATTTAGGTGGCCTATCATTTGGTATATATTTATGAATGACAGTTATTTTTTCTTGATGGATTATCCCCTTGATCATAATGTAGTGTCCATCCTTGTCTCATATTATCCTTTTTAGATGAAAGTTTTTCTTGTGTGATAATGTTATTGCAATTCATGATTACTCTTCAACTCTGTTGCTTTGATACGATTTTCCACAGCCTTTCTTTCAACATGTGTTTCTCTTTGGATCTGATGTGAGTTTCTTACAGACATAATATGAATGGTACTGTATTTCGTTTTATCCATCCAGTTACTCTGTGTCTTTTGATTGATGAGTTCAGTCCATTCACATTTAGGATTATTATTGATATGTAGGACTTACTTGCTGTCATTTGAGCCTTTGTTTTCTTTCTCAGCTGCTGCTTTTCACATTTGTTTCTTCCCTTTTTTCCCCTCGCCTTTGAATTCTCTTTCTTCTTCCAAGTTATGTGCCTCTTTAGAATTGGATTCTGTGGCTACCATGTAAATCTTCTCTAACATTACCACTATACAATAGTCTTTTATGAGCTGACACAGTATCATCTTAAATTCCCATACAGATTCCATGTTTTTCTTTCCGCTTTAGTGTTTTTGTTCTCATTGGAGGGTCTTGTCTTTGTGTCTGATTCTACTTGACTGTGCATCACCATTCTCTGACTTTGATGGATTTTTGTTTGTTTTGTTTGTTGTAGAGATCCTTTCAACATTTCTTGTAAAACAGGTTTTTTGATGGAAAAATTCATTAACTTTTGTTTATCATTGAAGGCTTTAATTCTCTATCATATCTGAATGATAATATTTCAGGGTGGAATATTCTTGGCTGGCAGTTTTTGTCATTCAGCATTTTGAATATGTATCCATTCTCTGCCGGTCTGTAGTGTTTCTGCTGAAAAGTCTGAAGAGAGCCTGATGGTGTCATAGGTTGTTTTTCTTTTCTGTAGCAGTCTTTGGTAGTTTTTCTTTATCACTGACTTTTGATAGTTTTACTATGATGTATCTTGGTGTTTTCTTTGCATTTAGGAATTTCGATGTTATATCAGCTTCTTGGACTTCCATGGTTACTTTTTTGAAAAATATGGGATGTTCTTTGCTATTAACACTTAAAATACATTCTTTGCTCCTTTTTCTCCTCACCTTCTAGGATACTTATTATTCTTGTGTTTGTTCCTCTCATAGTATCTGATATTTCTTGCAGGATTTCTTCATTTTCCTTCAGTCTTGCTTCTCTTCTCTTTTCCGTGATGGTCACCTCTGTGTTTTGTCAGTTTCTGAGATTTTTTTCCTCTGTGAGTTTGGGGTCCCTTTATGGAGATTTCCATGTTTATTTTCATTGACTATATGTTCATCTATAGCATTTTAATTTTTTTAATACCCCCAGTCTCCTTGGTGAAATAATCTTTATAATATGTCATTTTTTTTCTGATATCTTCCATTTACCTTTGGTTAGTTGGTTGTGCCTCCTGCATTTCATTCAAATTTTTTATAACTGTTATTTATGAATTATTTATCTGTTAGAATGTCCTAGTAAGTGTTAATAGAATTATTCTGTGTGTGTTATTAATGTCTTCCTCTCTTTGAACCATTTGTGTTTTGTTTTTTTTTTCTAGCATTTAGTTTTTCCTCATGGTTACCACTTGTATTTAGCATTGTGACTTTATTTTTCTTTCTTTCTGATGTACTTCCTAGGTGGTGGCTGCTCTTTCATGCTGGAGTACAGGTACTCCTGCTTTTTCTCACTGGAAATGGGGTTCTTCCCTTTCATCTGAAGCAGGATTTTCCCTTGTCAGTTGCTAGAGGCAGTACTTGCTTTCACCTGCTCTTGCTGGGGTGAGATGTTTTCCCCTTCACCTTTGGAAGGTTTTTTCCTATTAGATCACAGGGGTTAGAATTATGGGGTACAACGTGCTTGCTCTTACTGTGGCCAGGGATCTTGATTGATAGAGAATTATTGATATACACAAGCAGAGTCATAATTTTTTCAAAAGCTTCAAAATTTAAGACTATTTCTCCTTATAAGGATCATACAAATAGAAGAAGGCAATTTAGAATAAACTCTATGTCAGGATTCAGGAGATTTTTCTGTACTGGAAAATTACTCCTTAGCCTAATTCATAGGACACATCTTTTAAGACTTTTTTGTAGTTCCCAGAAAAATTTCCTTGAGCTATTTCTTTGTAAGCATTCACTTTTCTTCAAATAACATGTATATCATTTTTAGAAAGGGAAAAAAGCCATTTCACCCTTATTTCTGAATACCATAAATAACAATTCCTTTGTTTTCTGAATTTTTTATTATGACTATATATGTATATGTTATTTGTGGTTTATTTTATACATTTATGCTATTATATGTAGTATACTATATATTTATATTGTTAAACCATTTAAAGTGTATAATTCAGAGGTTTTAAGTACATTCAAAATGTTGTAAAACTATCACCACTAATGTGTTTCCAAAACTTTCTTATCACCTGTAACAGAACACTGCACCTATTAAATTATCCAGGCCTTAGACCCTGGTAACCCCTAGTCTACTTCTGATGTTTATGAATTTATCTATCTTAGACATTTAATATAAATGAAGTCATGCAATATTTTTCTTTTTGTTTGATTTATTTTACTTTGCAAACATGTTTTCAAGGTTTATACATACCATAGCATGTATCAGAATTTCTTTCATTTTTATATTTGAATAATACTCCAGTGTTTACATATGCATCACATTTTGTTTATTCATTCATCTGTTGATGGACACTTGGATTGTATCTACATTTTACAAGTCTGAATAATCCTGTTGTGATCATTGGTATGAAAGTATCTGTCTGAGTCCCTTCTTTCCATTCTTTAGGATACACAGCTAGGAATGAAATTGCTTAATTATATGATAATTCTCTGTTGAGCATTTAGGAGAACCTCCAAACTATTTTCAGTATTTGCATTATCTGTACCATTTTATGCACCCATCACTAACATAAAGGGTTCCAATTACTTAATATCCTTGTCATTACTTTTTTCGGTGTGTTTTTTTTTTTTTTTTTTTTTTAATTAAGGTCATTTTAGTATTTGTAAAGTGGTATCTTGAGGTTTTTATTTGCACTTGACTAATGATGTTGAACATCTTTCATATGCTCACTGGCTATTTGTATATCTTCTTTGGAGAGACATCTGCTCAAGTCCTTTGCCCATTTTTTAAGCAAAAAACTATGT
The DNA here is from genome assembly GCA_004363575.1 of Solenodon paradoxus. Taxonomy (NCBI): domain Eukaryota; kingdom Metazoa; phylum Chordata; class Mammalia; order Eulipotyphla; family Solenodontidae; genus Solenodon; species Solenodon paradoxus. Next base: position 66,426 of record RJWH01000182.1, on the reverse strand, counting down.
TAGAGTAGTTTTATGATTATAGCAGGATTGAAGGAGAGGTGCAGATAATTCCCATGTACCTACCCTCACATAAACACAGCCTCCCTCACTATTCAATTTCACACCAGACTGGTACATTTGTTAAGGTCCGTGAGCCTTTACTACCATATTATCATTTAAAGTCCATAGGTTACATGAACATTTATGTTTGATGTTTTATATTCTATGGGTTTTGCTAAATATATAATGACACTTATTACTCACTATAATGTCAATAAAGAATAGTTTCATTGCCCTAAAAATCCTGTTATTTTTCTGTTTATCAAATTCTTACCCCTAACAACCACAGATACTTCAACTGTTTCTATAGTTCTGCCTTTTTCTGAATGTTTTATATTTGAAGTCATACAGTATGTAGATTTTTTAAATTGGCTTTTTTTCACTTAAAATAAAAGTTTTTCTCCATTTTTTTTCATGAGCTGATAGTTACTTTCCTTTTAGTGCTAAATACTATTTCATTGGCTAGATGTACCACATTTTGTTTGTATGTTCACCTACTGAAGAGCATCTTGATTACTTCTAAGTTTTGGCAATTATAAATAAAGCTGTAATAAACATCCATGTGCTGTTTTTTTTGAGGAAATAAGTTTTCAACTCTTTGGGTAGATATCAAGAAGTAAAATTTCTGTATTATATAAGAATTATATCCAGTGTGATTGTACCATTTTGCATTCCTACAAGTAATGGATAAGTTTTTCTCATATAGATCTTAGAAATACTTGTCAGATTTTTACTTAAGTATTTGAGAAGAGGTGATACTTTAAATGGTATTTGTTTCCTATTTCCAATTCTACTTTCTCATTGATGATATATAGGAAAGGGATTGTTTTGAAATATTAACTTTGTATAATGAAACTCACTAAAAGAGATTATTAATTGCATAATTTTTCTGCCAATTCTTTCAGATTTTCTACAGAAACAATAATGCCATCTACCAACCAAGATAGTTTATATCTTTCTTCCCAACCTGTATATCTTTTATTCCCTTCTTTTGTCTTACTGCATCATCTAGTACTAGCAACATATTGTTGAAAGAGAGTGATGAGATGTGATATCCTTGCTTTGTTCCTGATCTTAGTGGAAAATCTTCACATTTCTCACCATTAAGTAAGATGTGAGTTGCAAGTTCTTGTAGATGTTCTTTACTAAGTTGAAGTATCCCCTTCTAATCCTAGTTTGCTGAGAGTTTTGGTCTTGAATAGGTGCTGGATTTTGTCAGATATTTTTTCTGCATCTGTTGACATGATCATATGATTTTTCTTCTTTAGACTGATGATAGATGAATTGCATTAATTTTCGAATGTTGAATTAACCCTGCATGATTGTGATAAAATTGATTTAGTCACAGTGTTTAATTCTTTTTATGCATTGTTGCATTCAACTTTCAGCTTTCTAGTATTTTGTTGAGGTTTTGTGCCTTTCATGTTCATGAAAAATATTGGTCTGTAGTTTTCTTGTAATGCCATTGGCTAGTTTGGTAATGGAATCATGCTGGCCTCATAAAGAGTTAGAAAGTATTCCCTCTTTTTATATCCTGTGAAATATAATATCAATAATTGGTATGGCTTGTTTCTTAAATATTTGATAGAATTCACCCGTGAACCCATCTGTGTTGATTGTTTTTACTTTGATAAGACTATTCATTAATTCAATTTCTTCACTAGATATAGATTTATACAAACTGTTTCTTTTTGTGTGACTTTTGGCATATCTTCAAAGAGTTGCTCCATTTCACCTAGATTTTAAAATTTGTGGGCATACAGTTATTCATAATATTGCTTTATTATCCTCTTCACATTCATGGAATGAAAAGTATAATGATGTCTCCTCTTTCATTTCCTTATATTCTATGTTTTAAAGTTCAAAAATGATATGCCTAGGTGTAGAATTTTTTTTCTTAAAGGAAAGATGCAGGCAAGGATGAAGGTGAGTAGGCAGGCAGGAAGAAAGAGAAGGAAGCACTTTATATTTATTTAGTTGTTCACACTGGTTGTTTCCCCCCAAACTGGGGCTCAAACCCAGGGGCATGTGGCCTACTCCTTCAGATGCTATTGACCTAACTGCTGCTCTACCTGAGCACACCAGGTGTAGGATTTTTAATTCGTTTTTATTTACAGAACATCATATCTTAATGTTAGATAGGTTTACATTGTGCATCTTTGTAAGCCAACTATATTCACTACCACCATTCCAGTTTTTCTTTCACTATGCAATTAATTCAGCTCCCTAATTTTCCAACCATCTTCCTGCTTATCTTCTTGTGACTGCTAATTTGGCTTTATTGACTAAAAGCCCCTAAAAATGCAATAATACTAAGAGAGATATGTGTACCTTCCCCACCCTCATGTTTTTTGCAGCTTTATTTACAATAGCCAAGAACTGAAAATTGACACCTGTGTCAATCCACAAATGAGTCAATAAAGAAGATGTGGTATGTATACATAATGGAAGACTGCTCACCTACAAAAAAAGATGACATCCTGCTATCTGTAACAGTAGAGATGGACCTGGAGGGAATTATGCTTAGGGAGATAAGGCAGAAGAAGGAAGACATCATCTGATTTCACTCACGTGTGGTATATAAGAAAATCTCCAACTAAATTAACTAAATCAAATAGGTATTTCCCCCCTGCATTTATCCTTCTTGTTATTTTCTGGGCTTCTTGAGTCTGTGGATTTGTGTCTGTGGATTGGTGACTGACATTAATTAATTTGGGGAAATTCCCTGTCATTATTGTGTCAAATATTTTTCTCTTCTTTCTTCTTTCTGGTGTTCTCAGTACATCTATGTTTCATCTTGTGGTTGTCCTACATTTCCTGAATTTTTTTTTTCCCTCCAGTCTTTTCTTTTTGCCTTTGGGATTATCTGCACCTATGAAATATCCTCAAACTCAGAGATTTCTTCCTTCAGTCCTTTCTAGTCTACTAGTGAAATCATTAAAGGGATACTTCATTTATGTTGCATTACATTTAAGCTCTAATATTTCTTTTTGATTCTTTCTTATAATTCCCATCTCTGTGCTTACATTACACATCAATTCTTACCTATTATCTGCTTTATCCATTAGCTCCCTTAGCATATTTATCATAGTTAAATTCTGATCATCTAATGTCCCTATCATATATCTGAGTCTGTTTCTTGAAGTTGTAGTTTGTTGCCTTTGAGCATGCTTTGTGATATTTTCTTTAAGAAGCAGACATGATGTACTATGTAAAAAGTGAATGCAGTAAGCAGGCCTTTAGCAATGTGGTGGGAGGTGTAGGGAAGCATTCTGTAGCTTTATGATTAGTTCTTAGTTTACTAAGCCTGTACCTTTGGGCTGTGAAATTCACAAGCAATTTTCAGTCTCTTCCTCCAATAAGGTGGGACCGAATAGCTTGAAGGGATTTCCCTTAGGTCAGTTATGCTCAGGAAAACAAACAAACAAACAAACAAAAATCACTGAATGTTTAGGATTCTGGTATAATAGTTTCTTGAGGGCAAGTCTTTTTTGGAAGGATAGAATGTTCTGGTCAAGCTTCTGGAGATAAAATTTATAATAATGTAGACTTCCCCCATCGCCCCCTCCCCTTAACTTGATACCTCCCTGCAGTTTTTAACTCACACTTGTCCATACTGAGCTTCCAGAGTTTTTGCTCACAAGTTTTTGCTCAGGTAGGTTGTGAATCTCGGTATTTCTCCAATTTCTGCACTATGATCTTATTTCTCTGAGGGACGTAAGAAGAGTGGTTAGTTTTTCAGTTTGTTTAGCTTTTTACTGTTGTTAGAATAAAGTGGTGACATCCAAACTCCATCTGTGTCAGCCTAGAAACCAGAAATTTTTCCTTTGCCTATCTATAAAATTGGGTTTTCTATGAGATTTCATCTTAAGTCAATTTGTGTGTGTGTGCGTGTGTGTGTGTGTGTGTGATTCAGCATAGTAATTACTCTTTTTAAAAGAAGTTGTGTTTTATGTAATAGGCTAAAATCTTAATTTTGTATTGCTTTGTAAACTTGTATCCAATACCTTAAAACTATGCTAAGTTCTTCTTAAAACTGGGATGTTAAACTTTCTCATTAGGTATCTGAAGTTAATTCATATCAGTCTTTAAAATAAATTCAGAATATTTCGTATACAATTATCTTTATCCTATGACTATTTTCACCCAATCAGTTGTATTGCAAAGTACTGTGAGGTACAGCTTGCTGTAAGAGAACCAGATTCCTACCACTCTTGCCCCTTCCTGCCTCCTCTCCTCTCATCATCTGATAGAAATATCAAGGTTTTTCTTGCAACACATACATCCAGCCTTCTTGTTTTTATAACTGACTCAATCCTCCATCTCCCCAAGGATTGTCACACCAATGCTTTCTTACAGTATCTCACTTCTTAAAGTTGCCAAACTTACAGTGTGTTTCCACACTGACTCCTCATAAATATAATTATTTCGTGAAAACAAATATTTTATGTAGCTTAGCAATGGCATAGTAATAGGAAAGGAAACAGTGTAGATGTTAGATCTATAGGCTTAAGTTTTTAATCTCCAGGAGTGCTGCATTGTTATAGTTTGGGGAAGAAACCAAGCCAGCACTCTTTGGAAGTATTTATTACACTCGTGGTCTCAGCTGGAATTTCTTCCCCAAAGAGCTGATCCCCGAGTTCTGGTTAGAACATGCTTATATAGGCTAGAGCAATGAGGGAAGAGAGGGATGCAAATTAGGGGAGGGGGTTTCAAGTGCATTCTTTGTCTGCTGGCTACATTCCAGAAAGCTCAGGTTACAGGAGGTGTCATGGCTTTTCTTTATAGTTGCTGGAGGTGGTAGGCAGGCCCCTCCACAACATAACACCTATACAACAATCTCACCTTCATGGGTATTTTTTTGAACCAACGTAACTATATTATCTGTATCACTATATGTGAAATAAATGGTTTACATAGAAAAGAGAAGAAAATCATTGTCATGTAAGCATGGTTTTAATGTTTCTTCATCTTTTTTTCTCTTTGAAAGAATGACTATGTCTACTGTTTGTTTTTTATTGTTGTTGTTTGTTTTTAAAAGAAAAGTGCAGGCAGGAATGAAGGCAAGTAGGCAGGCAGTCTGGGAGAGGAGGAAGACACACTTTAATTTATTTAATTTATTGTTCACTCTGGCTGTTTTCCCCACACCCGGAACTCAAATGCAGGGGTATGTGGCTTGAGCTCCTTCAGAGGCAACTGACATAACTGCTACTCAACCAGGGCATGCCTATGTTTACTGTTTTTATAGGGATAGCTTGAAATTAAAAGATCATAATTAAAATAAAAAATTGGTATATGAAAGAAATTTGAGAGTTACTTTAATAAATTAAATTTCATGATGACATGGTAAATAATATGGCATCAAGTCAGTTCTGGCCTGGTGTGTTAGAATAACTAACCTCTCAGCTAGCACTTTAGGGTGTGTTTAGACATTTGACTCTTAGTACCATTCTTTTAAGAATAGCCCCTCTCAGACTCTTCCCCAAGGAGTTCTCTTTCCCAACCCCATCTTCTCCAGAGCTGGTGGGCTGTAGTCACAGAGGACTTCTGTTTTGCTTCCAGGGATCTGTGACTATTGCCGCCTCTATGAGAAGACTCCCTAAGGAAATTATACCTACCTTCAGTACAGGCTCTCCAGCAATGGCGTGGTGCCATCTTTATAAAGCAGAGGCTCCTCTTCTGCCTTGACATTGGTTACTTGTGACTATAAGGTATCATGGACTAAATCAAGACAAAACATGCTAATGGACATGAGTTTTAAAAAAAAAACTACAAATGTAACTATTACTAGCTGTTGTTTAATTATCCCCACATCAAATACAAAAACCATGATATTTAACTCTAAGGCATCATAATTCCCAGTTTCTTTTGAAAAAGGAGCATATTCAAGCTGTCATTATATGCTAAGGACCATTTCCCTAAAAATTGGGGGAATGTTGTGCTATCTGTAATTACACTGCTTCCACAAAACATTTCTCTATAGATCCAAGAAGTAGTACTCCATCTGGAAAGCTTGTCATTTCAAATTCAGTGTATCTGCTAATTATTATGGTATAGGCCTTCCAGATATAATTTTAAGGATTCCAAAAAGCATTTTGCCAGTGATTAACTATGAACATTTCTGTTCATTATGTGTTACTGAATCATCTTATCTCTGGCTTTTAATTTTATAATTATTTGGAGAAATACATTACTTACATGTACAGGTGGGTTTTAATTTAAGCATCAAAAATTATGATCCATTTAAGAATAGATTAGAATGTAACACTTATTATATAGAAAATAAATAAACAAAACATTTGTTTAGATCAGAGGTTGGTAAACTGTTACTTGCAAATGAAACCTAGCCAACCACTTGTTTTTGCAAATAAAGTTTTGTTGGAACGTAGACATGGCCACTCATTCACTTTCATCAATGGCTGCTTTCCTCATACAGGGGGCATCATTGAATAGTTTCAACAGAGACTATGTGATTGGCAAAGCCGAAAATATCTACTATTAGGATCTTTACAGAAAAAGTTTACTGACCTCTGGTTTAGATTTTTAAATGGAAGTGTTTTCAGTACTAGGTACTTCTGATGAGTTAGGAGATTTTGTGATACAACTTTGCCTTGTTCATGACTTGGGGACAATGCATCTGTTGTTCATGAGGAGATCCACCTATACTTATGGTGACTAAATGTCTTTGTTGTTTCCTTTCAGTGCAGAAGGTCACTGGCCAATATATAAAATGATGACAGAATATGGATCATTCTTGGTCCCAACCTGTTGTCTACCCCACTCATCAACGATAGAATTGCTTGTCACTAAGAAGCAATCGAGTTTATATTTCTTATCAATGAATTAGGGGGAATGAGTACAAAGAAAAAATTAACCTCTGATTTTTAATGGTTGTCACTAGTCACTATTTCTTTTCCCCTATCTTTACAAAATACAGATACACTACACTGATGTGGAACATCTCCAGTCTTAGATCAGTGCAACGATCATCTTTCTGCAACAGTACTCAGTATGGATTGAGCATGAAATTTCCACCAGACTTACTAGAATATTGTCCATACAGCATGAATAAGAGGTCTCATTCCTTATAAAACCTGGTAATAATTTTAAGGATACAAATAATCAGGAAAAACAGAAGTAGAGAAAGGGCCCAGACCACCAGCGTAGTTCCCCATATCAAACCTATGCTATTGTCCCCGTATTCATACCCAAAATACTTGCCTCCAGCCCTTGTCTTTATGCCAACGTTTTTTTAGAAACCACTTCCCTAACTCCATACAGATGATGTCTCATTTGTCAAAATTCATTGTATATGTCACTTCCTTAAGTAAACTTTCCCTGAAGATCTGACTGGGAAGTAATACTCACATGCTCACATATATCCTATGTGCCACTGCATTATGACCCATTTATTCTGATATTATAATTATTTTTCTGTCTCTTTCCTGGAAGGTGAGCAACTTATAAGTAGAAACTTCTTCTCCTCCTCTTCCTCCTCTTCCATCTTTAGCCATGAAGCATGATGCCTGCATCACATTAGGTATTTAATAAATGCTTATTAAAGGATGAAATTATTATGGGCTCAAAGGGGAAAAACCACATTGTATAAGTGGTAAACACACAATATACTGAGAGCTATAATAGATGCAAAAAGCTATGGACTATCAGAGACAACTACTAACTGTGTCCAAGGGAGAAAAGGATATTTTTACAAGGTTAGAAGAGAAATAAAGCTGCATGTTGAATTAAAAAAATAGATATTTGCTAGACAGAGATGAGGGGGAAGGGTATGGGCAGAGAGAATAGTGGATCTGAAATCAGCATTATTATTTTGCAATACACAAATATAACGATGAAAATTAGTTACCTCGTGATAAATTATTCAAGTTTTTGTTTTTGTTTAGTTAGAGAAAGCATCTGGTATTCCAGTATTTATAAAGGAAGTGAATTTAGTATAACATTGTTATTATTGAATGATGAAAGTCTTTTTTAAAATCAGTACATCACTTGAAGACAGATTTTTTTGTGGATCGTTATGCAATGATTATTACAGATGTACTGTGAATTATTGATTTAGCAAGCAATTGAGTTTTAAATCTGCTAAAACTAAATATATACCATTTTGTATGATTTTTTTTGTGATTCATGCATCTGAGTATAATAACCAGTTATTTATATGTGGAAGAAAAGTAAATATTGTTATTAATCACATGTTCAAATAATTAAAGATTCATTTCCCTAAAATTCATAACCTCAGAATCCTAAGGTAAATTTTTCACTATGAAAAGGCATCAGAAGGATAATTGTTTAAAAGAAGACCATGACACATAAATTACTTGAAGGGTAATTATTACCGAGTTCTAAATGTTTGCATCCTTAAAATCCCAAGGTGATACTATATAAGACAGAGCCTTTGGAAACTTGCTAGGATATGGGGTTAGAGAATGGTGTTCATGTCCTTGTAAAAGGCCTGAGTCTACCATGTGAGGACACAGCAAGAAGATATAACTTTCTGCCTGCTACTTCTTATTGGACTTCTCAGACTCAAGAACTGTAATACATAAATTTCTGTAATTTATAAACTCCTCAATTTATGGCATTTTGTTACAGCAGCCCAAATTAGCCCATTCTGTGTGTGTGTGCACGTGCACATGTGTGTGTGTGTGTGTGTGTTTGTATATTTCAGAGTTACATGATATATGCCATGAATTGTAATTGGCAACATGAACCACATTCATTATAAGTTGTTTTTTTTAATTAAGTGATTTTATTGAAGGAATATTACAATATAACAGTAAATAGGTTTAAGTTGTGTATCATAGCAGATCAATATCTGTATACAATATAGTACATTTACCCCCATTTTAATTTTTTCCTTCACCTTATAATTAATCTCCTCTGCTGCATTTGACCTCCTTCCCCTTGTCCTTCTCTTCCCACAACCTTTGGTTTGCTTTTTTTTTTTTTTTTTTTTAACTAAAAGTCTGTTGTTTGATTTTGTACTTATGTAAGTCTATTTTATTTGCTTTGTTTACTTGCTATCTCTATACTCCTCATATGAGTGATATATATGATCTCTGGATCTCTTTCTCTTTTGGCTTATCTTACTAAGTATAATTCCCTCCAGGTCCATCCATCTTGCTGTGAGTGATAGAATTTCACTTTTTGATAGCTGCATAGTATTCCATTTTGTATGTATGTCACATCTTGTTTATCTATTAATCTGTTGACCAATTATTGGTAATATTGATATGACTTAATACTTATTACTGGTCAAGTATGGCAAATAAATAGGTTCTGAGAAGTCAACCAGTTGGGGACACCTAGAGATCATGCAAGTTTCCTGTGTTCCAAGTAATAAACCAAATTTTTTCCAGGTTCTTAGGTTTCCGGAGTAATATGGTTTAGAGTTCACAAGGACATTCACATGCAAGGGACTCCAGGACCTGTGTGGAGGATCCCACAGTCTACAACTATGAGGAACTGAGAAGACAAAGATATACAATGCTGTAGTTTGAAGGGACACAGAAGTAACCACTAGAACAGTGGTTCTGAATCAGAGGCGATATGTCTGCCCCCACCCCCAACACCACCAAAGGAATATTTGGCAATCTGTGGAGATGTTTTTCTCACTGTGAAGAGTGGCATTTAGTGGATAGTGGCCATGGATGCTGCTAAACATCCTGCAATGCACAGGATGACCCTCCCACAGTAAAAAAATCATCCAATCCCAAATTTTATAGTGCTAGGGATAAGAAATGCTGCACTAGATCATCATTTATTACAGATTTTTGAATGTTAAGAAACTGAAGAAATATGGTTAAGAAATGAATTACCTTTTAGAATATAAATGCAAAACAGATTTAGAAATTACACAATATCAAAAGTATATTTGACATACACAGAACTGTGTAAAAATAAAAACCCTTTAGTTCCATCATCTGGAGGTAACCAATATTATATTAAAAAATATTTCTAGTAATTTTTGTGTAAAAATGTTAGAAAGGTATAATAATCAGCTAGAGAATCTGCTGCATTGGAGGAGAGTAAACTATCAAGGTTAATTGGTATAAATAACATGAGAGGAATATCTTGGTGAAGCCGCAGTTAGGTCAATAACCTCCAAAGGATTTAGGTCATATGCCCCTGGGTTCAAGTCCTGGGTCCAAGGGGAAAACAACCAATGTGACAACTAAAATGGAAATAAAGTGAAAAAGCTAATTCCTCCTCTCTCTTCCTGCATGTCTGCCTACTTCATTCCTGCCTGCACCTTTCCTTAAAAAAAAAAAAGAGAGAAAAGAAAGGGGAATAATCCTAGGGGTTAATCACACACACATAAGCACACATATATTATGTCAGTTTAAAACTTGGGGTCATAAAACAGAGATTTTGGTAGTCCTTTTTTTTTTTCATTTGGCAATATGTCATTAACATTTTCTCACTTCATTTTTCTTCTAGATATGATTGTGTTACCCTGCACACACAGAATTCATCAGATGACTTCAGCATAGTTTAACTCCTCCCTTTGTTGAACATATAAGCTGCTTATAACTCTTTTCTATAATAAAATGCATTGCACCATATATCACTATAGGTTAGATTTTTAAAAAATGAAATGTATTCAGAAATAAATGTTGGATGGACAAGTAGCATGTTGGATTTGCTGTTACTAGCAGCTTTAATGAAGTATAATATATACATTGTAAGATTCACCAACATTAAGTATAGGATTAATTATTTTTTCGTATATTTACAGAGTTATACAGCATCACCATGATTTAATGCAGAACATTTCTATCAACCTGCCTCCCAAAATTCTTGTGGTCATTCACACCTATTCTTCATTCCCACCCCTATCCTAAAGCAAACGCTAATCTACTTTCCATCTCTATAGATTTGCATTTTAAGAACATTTTATGTACATAGAAATCATTTAATATGTATTTTGGGAGTTTGGCTTCTTTCACTAAGCATAATGTTTCATGAAGTTCATCCACATAGTCAAATACATGAGTATTTATTCCAAATTAGGCCTTTAAAGTCCAATTCCACAATTGAACTTTTACCTATTAAGGGCATGCACATTTCTTCAAATACTTTAAGAAACTTCTGATGTGTTTCATTTTCTAGAATGTAGGGTTGCTAATAGGTCTTGGCTGAGTGCCCACATGCCTCTTATACACAAGGATGTGTAGTTAGTGACCTTTATTTTAATATCTAGATTAAGTTTAAGGCCTAGAATTTCTTTGTTCTTCCTAGTTAGATTAGACACAATTTCGACCTCCAATACTTTTTTTCTTGATGAATATTTTAGTCATAATAACGTGCTAGATCTAGAAATGATTGATCAAAGGGCAAAATATATTTGTTTGACTTACAACTTTAACCTAATAAGGTCACTTTGCTGGTGATTAGCCACAGATTTAGTTTTCCAGGATAATCCATCAACAGATTTAAGCTTTTTAAAAGAAGTCATCCTTTAAAAAGTCATCTATCAAGAGTACTTAAATGCAAACTTACTGGGAAACAGTTGACTAAATCTCGTCATCACAACTAGGGAAAGAGTGGGAATACCTATGATGTGTTCTAAAATGTCTGAGGGGAAGGGATGATTTTGAAAATATTATTAAATATCAAATAAAAAGTCAAGTGTTTCAGAAAACAAAAACAGTTAATGCAGGATATGGTCAGCAGAACAATGACCTCCTAAGATGTGCACATTCTGACCCCTGAAACTTGTTATTATGTTACCTTTCCTGGCAGATGTGATTAAATTAAGAATTTCAAGATAAAGAGGTTTTCTTGGATTATATGGGTACACTCAGTGTAATCACAAGAGTTTCTTTAAGGAACAGAGGGAGGTAGAAGAGTAAGAGATGTGATGATGGAAGCAAATGGCAGAGTCACACAGAAACATGGGCCAAGGGATAGTATAGATGCTGGAAAAGGCAATAAAAATGGATCCTCCCTTGGAGTCTCCAAAAGGCACATAGCCTGCTGACACTTTGATTTTAACCGATTGCTACCCATTTTGGGTTTCTGACTTCATAACTCTTAAGAGAATGTGTATCTGTTAAGCCACATTTAAATTTTAAATAATTTATTACAATAGTAACAGAAGCTTATATATGGAGGCTTACCATAATGGGAGAGGGAGAGGAATTTGATCTACTCTTAGCAAATGTGAGGGAAGGGAGGAACACCAGGCAACCCTGAGCTAAACCACCTTCTGAAATTGCTCCTGATAAGAGCCCCCAACAACTAAACTTGTTCAGAGTCTGACTTGTCTCTGCGAAGCTCTGAAATTCAAACATCCAGCATCTTTCTGCTCTCTTTTCCCTCAACACACAAATTATTCCCAAATGGTCAATTCCAGATTACCTTCAAGACAGGGATTACCTAAAATAGATGTAAGTGCCCCTTGGTCCTGTAAATATATAGTTTTACTTTACTTTCTCATATGTGATTAAATTTGATATTATCAAACAGATTTAGTTTAGCATATTGTTTTTGCTACTTTCCAGCTGTCATGGTAGGAAATTTAAAATTTTCCTGCCTTCATAGGAAAAATGAAGGAATGTTAGTACTTATCCCATGGAGTTGCTAAGGCGATCAAATGAAGCACAATCTGATTCTTAGACAGCCATCGAACACAGGGGCCATTGTTGTTCTCAGCACCATCACCACAGTTACATTATCATCATCATCATTGAAAATCACAGCGTAAATGTTGTATGACTATATACATATTTGTAATGTAAATAAAAACAAATTAAGAATCAGACAGTGCCTGAAAATAGGTGACTGAGGACAAACTGTGGACTTCAGAGAATTGTTGATGACTGGCTACTTATTTGCAGATTTGCTGTGACAAATAAAGCTACACACAGAGGTATTCCATCCTGCTTAGCTGTGCAGCCACTTACTTTACCAGCTTTAAATAAAGTGGGGATTCTTTCAGAAAGCTCTTCTAGAGTTTAATTAATGGAGTTAATAATAATTTGATGCTTTTCCTCTTCCCGTTTTATCACATCATTTTGATTAGAGGAGAATCTTTAAGAAAAGGCTGTATTTGCTTCACAAACAACATATTTTTTTATCTGTGCATAGATTTTTTTTTTCACTAACAAAATCACTGCATTCTCCCAGGTTGCTTATATATTTTTAATTACCACACATAGTTTTATAATATGCTAAATGCACTTACACTTTATTTAACTAACTGCTACAGTTGTGAATCTTTAATATCAGGCATGCTAATAGCAAACAATTTTTGCACAGGACAATGTCAATGTACGTTTCAGAGTGATAATATTGGTCTAATCATTGGACTTGGGAAATAGCCCATATCTGCTTTCTCAGAAAAGTTTATAATACACTCAGCACACTTGGTTGTCTGCATGACCACCTCTTATTCTGTGAGAACATGCTCAAATAGTATCTTCTCAGGAGGTCTCATTATCCCAAAACTACTTTATTTAACATTAAACTACTCAGAGTTCCTTCATTTTTCACTCTCTTCACTTTAATAGTATTTTTTCTCAGAGATTCAATCTCTGACAATATATCTTTCATACTTATTTTGCCTTGCCTGTCTATATACTCTTTAAAGACATGATTTTTGTAAATACTAATTACTGTTTCACTAGTCTCTAGAAGAGTGCCAGGCAAATTTCAGGCATTCATCAAATATTTATTGAATTAATTAATTAATAATTGTGGTGTGCCTTATGTTTTGCTTGTCTTATTCTCTATTCATATCAGGTTGAAGTAAAACTACGAAACAGTCAAAATCTTTTCCAATATATTTAGTGCACTTTGCATGAGGGTATAAGAGATAGCTTGGTGGTGGTTGTTACGATAGACACTGGGACCTTATAGAAACATTTAAAGATCACAGACAACAGTCTGTAGGATAGACCCCAGAAGTTCAGATGTAAGAGAATGTGGAATGAATAGATTGTATATACACAATTCCATATGCCCTTCCTTTGTCGGGTCTGAATTTGGAACAAATCTGTACTGGGAGTCTGTATCAAGCAGGAGTGAAGGCAGGTGATACAGAAGTTCAGCGTGCAGACCCCTCTCATCCATAACAAGGAGGATTCAGCTCCGCTCTTGAGGACTCAACCTCTTCCCCTTTCTTCATTACCAATGTATGGAAATGGATAATTGGCAACATATTTAATTGTATTTTGGTAACTGCTGTTTTAGAGAGAGCTGTGGACCTGAGCTATTAGTGAACAGAGTGTGTTCAGCTTCTTGCACAACCTGAGTGAAAACATGCCTAATAAGTGTGTCCTGGCTCCAATTCCAAACTGTGATGCACCTATCCCAGAACATTTCCCTTCTAGGAGCAAAGGATTGCAAAGGAAATTCAACTACACTTGCTTAGCAATATTTTCTTTTCCTGACATGTAAAAAGAAGTCTCAAGATAGTTGTACTTGAGTATCTATCTTTCCTAGTGTATGGCACTCTTCCTCTTGTTTACAAGAGGGCTGCTACCTCTCTAAGCATCTTGTCTATGTGTATTTCATAAATTATGGGAAGTAGGAGGTGAAAACATAAAAAGGGAGATGGTAGGAGAAACTGTCTCTTTTTATCAGGAAAAGAAAAGCTTTCCTTTTAGCCTTCTACTACATCTTCTTGGTTAGGATAGAATCACATGACATGCCCACATTACCTTAGTTGTCATGTCTCCTTTGATCTATACTTTTATTGCTTTTACCAGTAATGTTCTGTCTTGATTACTGTGCTTTCTAGTTAAGTCCTTTTTAAAAAAAAATTATTGAAGTAAATTTGATCTGCAAAATAATAGAAGTTTAGATTTGCAAAATGACTTTTCATCAAATAAATAACACACCATGCCCAGCATTACATGTTCTTAACCGCCCCACGCCCTTCCCCTTTGGTAAGCTCAGTTCTTTTGTTTAATCTGTCAGCTTTATTTCTTTTTATTCCACATCTGAGTGAGATCATCTGTTGCTGCTTTTTAACAACATCTTGTAGTTTTCATTGTGTAGGTTTTCACCTCCTTTGTTAAGTATCTTCCAAGTTATTTCATTCTTCTAATTTCTTTTGTTAATGGGATAATTTTCTTAATATCATTTCATTGCTTATGTATAAAAATGCAACAGAGTTTTGCATATTAATTTTGCAGCCTATTTACTGTACTGATTAATTTGAATAGCTTTTCTGATGGAATTTTTAGGAGTTTCTACATATATTATGTCATCTGCAAATAGTATAGTTTTATTTCTTCTTTCCCAGTTTGAATAACATTTATTTGTTCTTCTTGCTTAATTGTTCTGACTAGGACCTCCAGTATGATGTTGAATGCAGTGGTGAGTATAGGTGGCCTTGCCTTATTCCTGATTTTACAGGAAGCACTCGGTTTTTCTCCATTGAATATGATGTTGACTGTGGGTTTATCATATATGGCCTGATTATGTTAGGTATGCTCCTTCTACCCCTGTCTTACGTAGTTTTCCTCATAACTGGGTGCCAAATCAGGTCAAGTGTTTCTTTGCAACTACTAACATGATTATATGATTATTTTCTTCTTTTTGTTGATTGGTATATTGCATTAATATGCTGGTGTATGTTGAAGCACCACTGCATCGCTGGGATAAATCCTAACTGGTCACGATAGCTGATACTTTTGATGTATTGTGGAATTCAGTTTACTAATATTTTCTTGAGGACTTTGCATCTGTCTTAATCAGAGATAGTCTGTGATTTTTGGGGTGTGCGTGTGTGAATGTCCTTGTCTGCTTTTTGGTATCAGGGTAATATTGGCTTCATAGAAAGTGTCTTCAATTTTTTGGAAGACTTTGAGACAAGTCATTGTTAATTTGCCTCTGAAGTTTGGTAAGACTCACTAGCAAAATCATCTGATCCCAGACTTTGTTATAGGAGGAGATTTTAATTACTTCTTCAGTTTCCTTGCTTGTGGTAATTGTGTTTAGGCTTTTCATTTCTTCTTATTCATTCTCGTAGCCTGTATGATTCTTAAAATTTGTCAGTGTCCTCTAGGTTTTCCAATGTATTGACATAAAAGCTTCTCATAGTAGTTTTTTATGATACTTTGTATTTTGAAGTATCTGTTGTATCTTCTCCCCATTCATTTCTGAGTTACTTGTTTTCTCTTTTTTTCCCCTTAGTGAGCCTATGCAAAAGTTTGTCAATTTTGTTTATTTTTTTCAAAGAGCCAGCTTTTGCTTTCATTGATTTTCTGGATTTTTAAAATTTCTATTTTATTTCTCATTAAATTTTTATTATCTCATTCCTTCTACTGACTTTTGGCTTCATTTATTCTTTTTCTAGTTGCTTTAGGTGCAAGATTAGATTGTGATTTTTCTTGCTTCTTGAGGTAGGTCTGGATTTCAGTAAACTTCACTCTTAGTATTGCTTTTGCTGCATCCCACACGTTCTGGTAGCTCATGTCTTCATTATTTTATTTTATTTTCTAGTCTGATTACCCTAGCTCAGACTGCCAATATGAGATTCTATAGGAGTGGTAAATGGGGGTATCCTTGTCTTGTTCCTCATTTAAGGGATAAGGGAAGTGTTCTGTTTCTCACCATCAGGCAGAGTGTATTAATGTTTTTCTGTAGATGTTCTCTGTCAAGTTGAGGAAGTTCTTTATTCCTTGTTTGCTGAGAGTTTTTATCATAATGTTTAAAGTTTAACTTATACAATTTGTCATGGATTATACTTTGTTATTATCAAAATGCCAAACCTATGTAAAACACTTTTTCTACATCAACTGATGCAGTCATATTATTTTTCTTCTTTCATCCTGTCAATGTAACAGATCCCATTACCTGATTTTACAATACTTATTCAACTTACACACGGGTTAAATTTCATTGGACATAATTCTATCTAAATATTATCAGATTTGATTTTATAATATTTTCTTAAGGATATTTGCATCTATGTTCATAAGAGTTATTGATCTGCAATTTTCCATTCTTATAATGCCCTTGTCTGATTTGAGTCATAGGAGACTCCTGGCTTCATTGAGTGAGTTAGGAAGTATTCCCTTGGTTTTCACTTTCTAGAATAGATTGTGAAGACTTGATATAGTATCTTCCTTAAATATTTGAAGTAATTCAGCAGTGAAAACCTTTATACTCAGTTCATGCTTTCTTTGAGTTATTAATTACTGCTTCTGTGTACTTAATAGACCTAAGACTATTCATATTATCCATGCTTCCTCGTGTGAATGATGATAACTTGCAACTTTCAAGGGTTTGATTCATTCTACTTAAGTTATTAACTGTGTCAGTACAGATACTATGACAAGCATTCACTGTTCTTTCAGTATTCATGAGATCAGTAGTGATTCCCACATTAATTTCTGAAACTGGTCATTTCTTATTTTTCTCCCTCTTCATTTTTGATTAGCTTGGATAAAGGTTTTTTAAATTTTATTGATCTTTTCTAAATATCTGTTCTTTGGGTTTGCTCATTTTCTCGAAACTTTTCAATTTTATTGATTTCTGCTCTAGGTTTTATTTCTTTTGT
Organism: Solenodon paradoxus; assembly: GCA_004363575.1. Lineage (NCBI taxonomy): Eukaryota > Metazoa > Chordata > Mammalia > Eulipotyphla > Solenodontidae > Solenodon > Solenodon paradoxus. The sequence goes on along the minus strand of RJWH01000182.1, from coordinate 48,854 downwards.
TCAGCTTGATTTAGGCTTTAAGAGTTCTTTAGTTTCATACAGTGGAAGCTTAGCTTGCTGATTTTAAGACTTCCCTCTTTCTAAGACATAAATTTAATGTAATAATTTTCCCTATAAGCACTGCTTTTTTGTCACCAAAATTTAAGTATATTTTCATAGTGTATGAATTTATTCTTAATTTCTCTTGAGACTTCTTTTTGAACACATGTAATATTTAAAAGAGTTTAGCCAATGTCTAAATATCAAGAGGTTTTCATTTATCTATTATTGAATTCTCATTTTAATTCTGTTATTGTCTGAGGACATTATATTATTTCTATCCACTTATACTAGTTAAGGTGTATTGTATGATCCCAAATATGGTCTGTCTTATTCAATATTGCATATAAGCCTGAGAAAAATGTGTGTTATACTCTTGCTGGGTGGAATATTCCTAACTGTCAGTTTGATCAAATTGATTGATAGTGCTGTTTGGATGAACTATATCCTTACTGATTTTCTGCCTCCTTTATCTACCAGCTACTGAAACAAAGGTGTCAAATTCTCCAACTCTAATAGTATACTTATATCTTTCTCCTTGAAATTCTGTCATGTATGTGCGTGTGTGTGTTTTGATGCTCTAATGTTAGATTTATGTTGTCTAAGAATTGTTGTTATTTTGGAGATTTGACCCCTTTATTATTATTTAATGCCTTTTTTTCCGATGGTAAATAGTCCTAATCTGGAGTATGCTTTATCTGAATTTAATATGATGATCCTAACTTTCTTTTGATTAGTCCTAGTATTGTATATCTTTCTTAATTCTCTTGGTTTTAACCCTTATGACTCTGTATTTAAAGTATTTTTATAGGCAACATTGTTACTGTTGGTTTTCATTCACCCTGACGATCTTGTCCTTATTTGTTGTATTAAGATATTCTCATTTAAAATGACTATTGATTCAGTTAGGTTAATATCTACCATATTTTTAACTATTTTCTTTTTGCTAATCTTATTCCTTTTTGTGTTTATTTCTTCCCTCATTTTCCTGCCTTTTATGATTACTATTGAAGTTGTTTGATTTTTATTTTCTCTCTTTTTAAAAAATGCTAATTTTATACCTTTTTTTTTTCAGTTTGTTAAATTGTTATCCTAGAACTTGAAATACGCATTCACAGCAAATCTGAGTTCATATTCAAATAACACTGTACTACTACATATGCATCTCAGGGGCCTCATACCAGACTGCTTCCAATTCCTTCCTTATATTCCATATAATATTTATCTCTTATTTCACTTATCTATGAGTTATAATCACCCAATATGTAATTTATACTTGGTCTGGCAGTCAGGAAGAAGGTGAGTAACATCTTACAATAGGTTTTGTATCTGTGTTTAAATAAGGAAGAGTCTTAGAATTTAACACAAAGCAGAGAGTCATTTAGTGTTCACAGTTGAAGATAATCTGAGGATTCAACTCTTTTGAGTGCTCAGACCCACCTGGTCTCATCCCGTGTGTCAGAGATCCAAAGCTTCTTAGTCTGGACCTCAATCTTGGTATAGCAGATTTGCTAAGTTGAGAATTAGTCTATCTATGGATTTATACAAGTCTTATAATTTAGTCCTGGACCTGAATATATTCTTTTGTTTCTGTATTATCGGTTGCAGGAGATGGTAATTTTCATAAATGTTGCCAAGGAGGCCATTTGAACACATCTAGACTTTAATTAATGATTAATCACCATCAGTCAGTCAATATCTTTATCCAATAGATAGATCACACCCATTCAATTCCATAGTCTTTATAATTTTTTATTATTGCTTAATAATAGCAGATATACATGCTTATCACCAATAAGCTCTGCATTGCCAGTTGGTTAGCAGGTGATTCAGCTTCATGATTCCATTTTTGAATCTGATTCCTTGGACCACTGTTCAGGTTCCCAGGGAAACAGATTCTAAAACTCTATGATTAGCATGCAGGATATTTATTGTGATGTATTTTTGAGAGCACCTGTGAGGGAGCAAGAAAGAATGGCTAGGATAAGGAGAAAATGTAAATTTCTTCACATCTGTGATAAGTAACACCAATTGCAAAGAGATTTCTAAGGTTAAGATGCTCCCCACCCCTACTCCCTTTTATAGCTAGATAAATAGGCTGGCTCTTTGTAACTCATGCAGACTAGTATTTGAAGGAGGTCTTCCTCTAGGGAGGGAATATAAGGTAAAGCAGCATTCTTTGTTTAAGAACACAGCTGATCTGTGAGCAGCAAACTTCTGGCATTAGGGGTAATAAGTTTCCCAGATATTCTGAAGAATATCTCGGTGAAAGTTAACAATATCCACAATATAGATTTAGTTTCCAAAAACAGGGAGTACTACACATCTCTGAAGCAGAGTCTATAGAAAAGTATAGTATGAAGGTGGTGAGTTAAGGAAAACATGTTAAGAACAAAGTTTTGAAGGAAATGAGGATGTTGTATGAGTTGTAACGGGTGTTAGAATTCATCAGAACTTAATGAGGAATAGTGATTTCATGACTCAATTATTCCATGGTTCTACTATTCTCATTTTTATGTAAACATAGGCTATTTACCTTTAGACAATACCTTTGTCATGTGTTACAATACTGTAAGAGAAGAAGTAAGATAAACAGGCATATCTAATTTTATTATTTTTGTTGTGCTTCCAAGATTCTGCATTTTTTAAAACAACTTGAAGGTTTGTGGCATCCCTGTATCAAATAAGTCTATTGATGCCATTTTTCCAACAGCACATGTTCACTTTGTGTCTTTTTCTAATATTTTGATAATTATCACAATATTTATAATTTTTCACTATTATTGTATCTGTTATAGTGATCTGTGATCAGTGATCTTTGATGTTACTATTGTAATGAGTTTGGGGGGTCATTAACCACATCATTATAAAACTGTAAACTTGAATATTGTGTTCTGATTACCTACTGATTACGCTCAATTCCTTCCTTCTCCTAGGATCTCCCTATTCCCTGAGATGGTAAAATTAGACCAATCAATAACCTACAAGGATCTCTATGTGTTCAAGTGAAAGGAAAAGCCATCCATCTCCCACTTTAAACCCAAAGCTTGAAATGATTAAACTCAGTGAGGAAGACATCTTGGAATATGAGATAAACCAAAAGGTAGGCTTCTTCTACCAGCTAGCCAAAGCCTGAATACAAGCAAAAAGCTTTCAAAGGAAATTAAAAGTGCTACATCAGTGAACATAAATGATAGATTAGCTTTATTGCTAATATTGAAAAAATGGAGTGGTTTAGATAGAAGATCAAATCAGCCATAATTTTCTATTAAGACAAAACCTAATCTAGAGCAAGAGCCTGACTCTCATCAATTCCACAGGAGTCTGAGAGAGGTGAAGCAGCAGCAGCAGAAGCTACCAGAGGTTGGTTCATGTGATTAAAGGAAATAACTGTCTCCGTAACAAAAAAGTACGAGGTGAAGTAGTAAATGCTTTTGTAGAAGCTGCAGCAAATTATTCAGATCTAGCTAAGATCATTGATAATGTTGGGACCCTAAACAATATATTGTCAGTGTCATTGGAACAACTTTATAGTGGAAAAAGATGCTTCCTAAGACTTCTCAAGCTGGAGAGAAGTCAATACCTGGTTTGGTTTCAAAGTACCACAAGATACTGACTTTCTTGTTAGGAAGTGGTGACTTTAAGTTGAAGGCATTGCTCATTTACCATCCCCAAGAAACCTAGGTCCATTAAGAACTATGCAAGATCTACACTATCTGTACTCTAGAAATGGAACAACAAATCTTGGAAGGCAGCACATCTGTTTACAAAATGGCTTACTAAATATCTGAAGCTCAATGTTGAGAGTTACTGCTCAGACAAAAATATTTCTTTCAAAATATTACTGGTTATTGAAAATGCACCTAATCTGCCAAGCTTTGATAAAGACATAAAGAAATTCATGTTGCTTTCATGCTCACTAACATATCATCCATCCTGCAACTCATGGATCAAGGAGTATTCTGACTTTCAGATCTTGTGATTTAAGAAACACATTTCATAAAACTATAACTGCCATAGCTTTTGATTCTTCTAATGAATCTGGGTAAAGTCAGTTGAAAACCTGGAAAGAATTCACTATTCTGTATGCCATGAGGAATATTTTTGATTCATGGGAGGAGTTCAAGATAATGACATAAATAGGAGTTTCAAGAAATTGACTTTAACCCTAATGTATAACTTTGAAGGGTTCAAAACTCTGGAGGGGAAAGTTATTACAGATACAACAGAAATAGTGAGAGACCTAGAATTAGAAGTGGATCCTGAAGATGTGATTAAACATGGAATTAAATGAAATAATATCTTCAGCACTAACTCCATAAATGTGTATACTTATCAAGGAATACATGCCAACTCTTGAATCAGACTGTGGTAAGGATAAGGAAGTTTAATCCTTACCTTAGACAACCAAATTCCAGCTGTAAGGTTCAAATCAATCCCCAAAGCATAAGGCAGTAAGGGTGAAATAGTTATAGATGAGAGCACTATTTGAGGTAATTAAGAAACAAGATGAATGCTATCATACTTTCTTTACTTTTATTTTGAAATATTTTATAGATTCACAAAGAGTACAAAACTTGTAGATAGATTTTCATGTATTTATTCAGTCTCCCTCAATGGTGACATCTGTAGAACTATAATAACAGAAAATCCTGGAAATTGACATAAGTAAAATGTTGTTAACTAGTTATTATTCTGTTTTCATCATTTTTATATACATTTGTGTGTGCATATATGTGTGTTTGTACTTCACATTCATTCGACTTCTTTATCCCTATTCTGGCAACAACTAATCTATTCACTGTCTTTGATTTTGCTATTTCTAGAATGTTGTATAAATGGAAACATCCGACATATGACTGTTGGCCATTATCTTTTCTAAGCATAATTTGTCCAAGATCCAGTCAAGTTGTTACATATATCAATAGCTAACTCCTTTATTACTTAATAGTGTTCCATGTATGGAGGTACCAAAATTTCTTTAACTATTGCCTAAAGAAGGATTTTGGGGTTATTAAAAAAGTTTCCATAAATATTTATGTATAAGCTTCTGTTCATCATTGTGACTGCTGGTGCATAGAGTGTATGCATATTTAGTTTATCAGAAACTGTCAAACTAATTTATAGTGACAAACATTTTATGTTGCCACCAACAGTGTATGAGAGATTAATTTTCTCTGTATATTTAACAGAATTTGGTGTCATAACTATTTTTTTAAGAGGAAAGAAGCAGACAGGAATGAAGACAAGTTGACAGGCAGGCGGGATGAGAGAGGGAGTATTTATTTATTTATTTGTTCCTGTTGGTTGTTCCCCTGCTCTGGGTCACAAATTCACGTCCTTGGGCTTTACATGGACTATGTCATCAATAGTCACAGATTTAACACCTGAGACACCATGGTACATCTATTGCTTTTATTTTCTAATGAGTTCTAATGAGTATGTAGTAATATCTCATTGTAGTTTAACTTAGATTTCCCTAATGATTTAATAAATTGACAGTTATGACTCAAGCAGATTAGATAGGATAATATTTGTTATTTTCCTGTATACATCTTTCCATTATTGTGATACTCTTATTTCACAAAAATAAAAGTTCTTAAAGTATTCATTAACATATTGCTTGACATGCACCGGTGAAGCAGTGGATAGGTCAGTCACCTCCGAAGGAGAAAGCCATATACCCCTGAATTCAAGTCCCGAGTCCAGTGGGGAAACAACCAGTGTGAACAACTAAAGAAAAATAAAATAAAATATGTTTCCTCCTCCTCTCTTTCTGCCTATACCTTTCCTTAAAAAAAAAGAATTAAACAATTTTGCCTACTACATGTATGTACTATATATTGTGTACTGATATTTTGTATTTTATAAGACTAGAAATAGCTAAAGTCTTAAAGAATATAGGTGGAATCCTTAGTTTTACATAGCATAACTCTGAGGTCTAAATATATTAAGTAACTCATTCACATCAGCAAAACTGGAAACAAAATCCAGATGACTAGTGTCTTGGTCAGCAGTCTTTGTGACACCACTACTTCTTGATATTTGGTCTCCCCAGCTAAATCAGACATCCGTGTGTGTGTGTGTGTATGTGTCTGAGAGAGACAGAGAGAGTTGAATACTGCTTTTAGGCTTATTATTTTATCTAGCACCCAGCCTTTAGGTAGCCTTAACTAGAGGATAATAAGACATTTTATGTTATTCTTTAACTTTATTATAGAGTGTTACAAGGCCTATCTAACTGGATTGCAAAGGACATGTAAAATTGAGAGAGCAGGAGAGTTTAGTGACCAAGAATGAATAAAGGTAGATATAAAATTTAGTTGGTAGAAAGGTGAGTGGAGTTAATTTGCCAATTTTTAATGGGGAGGAGAGTGAATCAGATCAAGGACAATATACTACCTTCAGAAATATATATTCTCATGAGGAAATGGATTGGGAAGAATTTTGCTGCTTGATAGATTTTTTTCTATAGTTAAAATTAAGCCATATATAGAACTGTTTAAATTCCTTAAAGTACATTTTATAATTTGCTTTGGGTCCTCCCATTATTTTGATAAAGTGTCATATATCCAGCTACCTATCTGAGTGGTGAGGAAGAGAGGAGTGGGAACTAGGTGGAAACTCCTCTGCCCTTATAACCCCACTTACTGCAATGGTTCTCAAGTATTATAAACTATGATACTGACAATCTGTCATCTCTGAGTTTTAATGACTTTGAGGAAAGTTTCATTTAGTCATGGCAGAAAGAAGGTGAAGATGCCCAGATGAGAAGCAAGAAGCAGGTAGTCCAATTGATGGTACATTAGACAGCATGCTCTTCTTCCTGTTCTCCTTTCCAAATATACCAGAGGGAGACAACTATGTGGATGGGGAGAAATCTGACTTATGTTACTTAGGAAGGAATTATGGACTTTTCTATATATGAAGGTCAATTAAGCTAAAACCAGGCTGAAGAATGAGAAAAATAAGAAACTAGTGGATTACATCTCCAAATTGTCAAAAATTGTGTCTTTTGTGACAATTATAGTCAATGAAGGGAGGTTTGAATTTGTGACTTTTGGAAGTGATACAATTTGTGGCTATTTAGAAACCAAGGAGGGACCGTGAAATGGATGGAATGGAGTGGAACAGAGTAGACCGAGGATGTGAAAAGGTCATGATGCTGGATGAGAAGCATCATGTTATGTATTTGAAGAAGAGTGAACCCACACACCTAAAACTTATATTGTTTTGTAAATAACAGTTACTTCAAAAAATAACAAATATTGATGTATCATCCATGGGGACATTGAAGATAATTTTCCATGACAGCAGATCTTGAGGTAAGATAAAGAATGTGGGCTAAATCTTCTAGAAATAAGAGTGAATTCCAAGGAGTTTGGTAGAATAATCTAAGGAGAAAGGGAAAACTGGAAGAAATAAAAAAGGACAAGACTTTTTACAAGTGGGAGGGATAATACAATTCTGGAAGCTGCACTTAAGAGGTCAAGGAAAATATTGGTTCTACTTCTGAGAGTGGAGGAACACGAAAAATGAAGGATGCTGGTCATGGTAAATAGTGCTCCAAAGGATAGTAATAGTACCTATCCATTAGTGAAAAAAATAAGTATGATAATGCATATAGAGTATTTAGCACAGTTTATGAATACATAATATGATCAGTGACTATTGTTGCTATTATTAAAATGTTGAGGACATTTAAAGAAGATTTAATTGTCTCCATTTACAGATAAGAAAATTAAAGCTTAGGAAGATTAAGTGAACTCCTCAAATCTTTAAGGCTTACTAGTGATAAAATAAGGAGTTAATTCCCAGTATTCTGCTATCACTTCTCCCATTTGCCTGTAGAAGGTATGACATTATGGGTAGAAATCGAATGTCTTATCCAGGACTGGCCTGTGTGGAATTGGACTGTTATCTCAAATTTGGGAGTTGAAAACACACACAAATTTGTCAGGACACCATCTCAGTAATTGGAATTAAGCATTCTAGGAAAGTTTGTTTCAATATGATTATTTAATGTTTCTCTATTTTAATAAAATACTGTTTTAACAAAAAATATAATTAATAAATACTAAATCTAGTATAGATTCTTTCCAACTTGTCACTTTTACTGTTTATGAAATAATAACTTAGAAATTATTATCCAAATCCATTTCCATTTGGAATGTTTTGAGCTTTGTAGATAGGTAAAAGTTAACTTCTCTTTTAAAATCAATTCTATTTATCAAAGTTTTTAACAAAAAGGTTGGTCATAAATAGAGGATGATCTAATTCATAAAGTAGAGAAAAATACATTAGACTGGCATTCAATCCACACTATATACATTTTCAAAGGCACTTTTAGAAGAATAAAACTAATATCTAGTTAAGGTATCCGAGAGACTTTTCATACCACATAAAATCCACACTGAAGAATTCTCAAGAAATTACTTGACACACAAAAAGAAAATGAAAGAGACCAGAGTATGGAGAAATTTTTCTCAAAATTTGTCTATGGAACAGTCAAAGTTTGACTAATATGGAAGCTGATCAATCTCATAAGAATATAAAAGAGGTCATGAACTCTGGGTTTGAATCAGGAGACAAACACTCAAAGGAAATAACTCAAAGAATTGATAGCTAAGTATATTGCCTAGCATAAGTATGTCCAAAGCTGGTATGATCCACTGAAAGAGAAATGAGTGATGGCACTTCTTCTAAGTCCAAGGACAAAGATATTCTCACACATTGAACTCCTCATGAAATAAATGACAATAATGGAATATTACCAAAAATCAGATTAAAATAGGTAATTGGCTGAGAGTGAGCCAAAATCTGATATTCACTTTCAGCCAAAAACTTTCAGTGAAATCTCTTGAGAGCCAAATGTTCTTTGAAGCCACAAGACTACATTTTTGCAAATTACTGTAACTATATATAAATAGTGACCATATAATGTATCATCCAAACTGGGACACTTTTTAGTGAAAGGAGATGTTGTTAATGATAATGCCTGTAGAATAGGCACAAAGTCAGATAGTTCGGGACAAACTGGGCTATGATTGCCTGATATATAAACCATTCTTGCATAATAAAATATAGTGGTGCTTATGAAAGTGGTGGTGAAAAATATATAGGTGAGGTGATAAGAAGTCAAAATTCTAGGATTGTATTTCATGGGTTAGTCAAAATCGCATTCCAGTAGGTATTAAAGATAATCCTATTTCAAAATTGTCTAGAAATTAAAACCCTTAAAAATAACTAAATTGGCTATGCAGAATCTTGAAATCACAAATTTGCTACTTGTTTATTCCTTGCAGTAGAAATTAGCTAGCACTTTGTCTTCAGCTCTTATATAAATGAACATGTGTATGCAAACCTCTGTTGAATAAGTGCTGATGGGGTCTTCACTTGTCTTCCTGTGGAGAGAGCAAAAAAGACTCCTTCAGCCCCTAGGTCAATTTCCGACAGATGTAATCTTCAAAAGAAAAAAATCATCTCTATTTACATGTTAGTAAGGAAAACCATTTGGTCAGTAAGATCAATCCACAAATTAAATTCAAATATATTTCTCTTTTTGAGAGCTTAGAGGATGATGACCATGATGGAGACGATGATGATGAAAAGCCCTTGATATATCTCCCATAGCATCATTTCCTCCCCCATAGCATACACACAAACTTCCATCTCTGTACATGAAACACCACCCACCCACTTACTGCTCAGCCCCAAACAGGAATCATCATTGATGTCTGCTCTTCACAATTCTCTCACATCTCATCTGTCAACTGGTGTCTAGATTCTTCTCACAAAGCACATCTTGATTGTATTCACTTTTCTCCTCTCATACTATGTCATACCAGCCCAACTCACTTTAATTTCTTCTAACCAGACTTCCTTCTATTCTTCCTTACTACCTCATTCTTCTGCCACCTACAGGCAGAGTAATCTTTAAAAAATATAAAGCATATAATTTAAGCTCTTCAGAGGCTTCCCCCACTGCACAAGGATGAAATAGGCCTGTCATGGCAGACAAGGTCCCCCTATATGGGATCTCGTATCATTCCCTTCCCTCTCCTCACAAAGATCCTGCCTTACTGGCTGCTTTCTGTTCCTCTAGCGTTCTGCCCTTTCTCTACACAGGTTCTTGTCTCTAGCACATTGATTCCTTCTTGTCCCTCAAATCTGCTCCGAGAACCCCTTCTTAGGATTTTTATATGACCTGTCTTCCTGCAGGTTACTTTCTGTCAGTTATTTTCTAGAGCAATTATCATAACCCCAACTCTTCTCGTGTGTTTATTTATTTATGTCTCTCTCCTCCCACTGTATTGTGAACATCTAGAAAAGAGGTTGACAAATTTTTTTTCTGTAAGGAGGCAAATAGTAAATATGATCTCTGCTGCCTCTTCCATTACAGCATGAAGGCACTTATAGATGATACACAAATCAATAAATATGGCCGTATGCCAATAAAACTTTATTCATAAAATAGGCATTTAGCTGCATTTGGCTCCCAGACCACAGTTTGCCCATCTCCACTAGGGCCGTTGCCTTTATGCATTGTTCCTCCCAGTATCCTCAGAGTCTAGCACAAGGAGGTGCCGCACACATTCAAATCTTCCATCCTTATCAAAAGTTTGGAAGGTAGATAGTATTATTTCCATTTTATACACGAGAAAAATAAGGTGGGTTTTACTAATTCACCCAAACTCTCCTATAATATTAAATTGTTAGAGCTGCTGTACTAAAGTACCATGAACTATATGAGTTAAAACAATAAACATTTATTCTCTCATAGTTGTGGAGACTAGACACTTGAAATTAAGGTGTTAACAGGACCACGTGTCCTCTGAAGTTACTAGAGAATTCTTTCTTGTCTCTTTCAGTTTCTGGTAGTGCCTGGGTTTCTTTGGTTTGGAGACAGTAGAATTCCATGCTCTGCCTCTGTTTTCAAGTGACCTTATCTATATGTGTCATCATATATAACATTCTTTCCAGTATGTTTGTGCAGTCTTTCCTCTTACAAAAGCACGAGTCATTGATTAAGAATCATTCTAATATAACACATCTCATCTAATTTTATCTGTAAAGACCCTTTTGCAAATAAAGTCACCGAGGTTCTGGGTAGAAATATATTTTAGGGGGACAGTATTAGACGCACTACAGCTATCAAATGGTAAAGATTTGAACTTGAGACACCATTTCAATGATTTGGGCTGCAGTTTCTGTTCTTAAGTGATAATCTCTACTATTTAGTTAACAGTTAACAATATATTACATCTTAAAGCTATTTTGATGACTTAAGGGTATCAGTATTAGTGGAAAGGAAAACTAAGAAACTTCTTGAGAGAAACATTGTCTAAGTCATCTTTTCTAACTCGTATCATGAATATGTTAGTGTTTACCATAGGGCATCTGATATATCTCATAGAGACTTAAGAAATTTTTCTACAGAGATCATTGGTTAAGGAAGGAAAATCACGTATAAATTTCACTGTCTTTCTATTTAAAAATCTTTGAATATCAGTCTTTAAAGTCCTGATTTTTAACCAAAGCTTGTCTAAAGCATGTTTTCACCATCAAAGAATGTAATTTGATTACGGTCTAGATACATTTGGAAAATGCCAGGTCGAACCTAGTAAAACAAATTTGTTTACTGTAGTAAATCATTGCTTCTCAGTACTTTTTTATTTGTTAAGGTACCTGGTGAATGTCTAGGTGGGAGGCATCTTGCACACTTTTCTAAGTTAATTTTGTATTTTTTTCAGAGTATCTTCATTTGTTCCCACACTTCAGTACACCTGCTTTGGGTGTCTGTTAGCTTATCTAAGTGCAGATAAGTTCTGCTTTTTTGGAGGTAAATTTGTATAAGTACACGTTCTCTTGGATTTTAGAATTCCTACAAAATGGATGCGCTCTCTGACAGAAAGAGGACACTGATAGGTTTCACCATGGTCCTACTAATTTATTGGTTAGTTCACTCATTTATTCACTCACTGATTTTACATATATGTATGGAGCCCAAGGAATGAAACTGTGAACATAAAGATGATTGAGATCAAAATTGTTTTCATTAAGTGATCCAGATAATACACATCAATCACCATTTCTCAAAGGATTATAATAAATCAAAACCACTTATAATGAACAGAATTCTGTCCCCTCCTCCAACTGCTTATCTCTCACTGCAGTTAAGTTCTGCTTTTCTGGAGGTAAGCTTCTGCCTTCTCTTGCATCTTAAAATGTGACTGTATTTGGAAATGCGGCCTTTAAAAAATAATTAAGGTGGTGCACCCTGGCAGTTAGGTCAGTCGCCTCCAAAGGAGCTCAGGCTACATACACCTGGGTTCCAGTGTCTGGGTTGGGAATGGAGAGGGATGGCAAGGGGACAACCAGTGTGAGCAACTAAATAAAGTAAAATAAAATGCCTCTTCCCCCTCTCTCTTCCTCCCTGCCTGCCTGCTCACCTTCATTCCTGCCTGCACCTCTCCTTAAAATACAAAAAAAAAAAGAGATAAGGTTAAATGAGGTGATAAGAGTGGGACCCTACCTTAAAGTAGAGGAAGAGATCCGATCCCATGGGTGGGCATGCCTATAGGAAAGGCATTTGAAGAAACAGTAAGAAGTGGTTGTATATAAGTCAAGGAGAGTGTACTCAGGAAAAAATCAGTCCTTCCAGGACTTTGGTCTTGGATTCATAACCCCCAAACTGAGAAAATAAATGTGTTTAAGCCGCCCAGATTGTGATATTTTGTTATAGAAACCCTAGCCAATGAAAATACCATTGTTAATTGTTCATTAATCCCCTGGTTTCAAAAGTTTTTTCAGATAGTTCTAATATCTCCTGAGGATTTATAATTCCTTTATTTGTATTTTACAAGAATTTTATGAGGACTAACTTAGTTGTAAATCTTTTGATGACAAGACCTTTGTCTGTTGTATCTCCACATTGACTAACAGAGAGACAGGCATTTGATTCATAAAATGAATATATCTTCTGAATTTCTGCTCCCTTTTGTAATAAATAATTGAGATATGGCCTAATCTTTTGGAAAAAGTAAGAAAAAAGAACTACATATTGCTATGCACATAGTCAGATGATTCTCATATCTTTTCTCATTCAATATTCCTCTTCCGTTTTGTATCTTTACCCATTTTTCATATGAGGAATAAGAGGTTCAGAGAGTATAAGTGTTTGTGCTAAGATTAAAAAATTCACTGGTAGAGTCACAATTCAAACACAGTCCCACCTACCCCCCCCACCCCACCCTGATTATATATACTGATGTGAGGGAAACAAGTACATATTTTTAAAAATGAAGAAAATATGCTGATTGTTTTCATCAATTGTTTAATTAGGAGAAGAAGAAATATATCCAGGGAGCTGTAAGGAGCTGTACTTATCAAGGAAAATTGGACATTTTAGTGGACTATGTGCCTATTTTAATATCACCCTCAGAACTGACATTGTTACCAAAAAGTTAGACTAATGTTAATTTTTGCAAATATGAATAATTATTATAAAGAACTTACTAAGTGTCAGGCACTATTCTTGATTCTTTACGTGTATTCTTGATACTGCTATTCAGGAAGACAAGTGAAAAATGTGTATCCAAAGGAAGGTGACCAAAATGATGAGGCTCTGAAAGCATGCTACAAATACCACTGATACTAGTTAATAAATGGGGAGGATATATGCAGGTGAAAATTGAAGATAAAATGATAGTCATCTCAAATAGTTGAAAGATTTTCAAATATAACAGAGATTTCGACAGAGGAAAATAATAAAATGCTAATGGAAGGTGAAGAGACTTCCCTTACTGAGACACATAAACAAATGTGTCCACAAGAAAGTATTCCATGGAAGATACAAGTAGTTAAACTCTTAACTTAAGATTCTAGGATTTTCAGGGTTCACAGATATCATCATCTTTATTCACGAAGTTAGGCTTGGGGGGGAAAATAGTGCTAAATCTCTTCTGGAGCTATGGAAAGGATTCCCTAGAGGGGAAGACATCAATTTTCTCATCACCACCGCTAAGAGAGATATTCACTAGGAAATTGTTCCATTTGAACCCTTCACTATATCGATTCTTATATAATTATATTAACAGAATTCGGTTTCTAGATCTCAAAGCTGACAGCATACCTATTTTGAAAAGATTGACTTTATTTTTGCCTTATCAGCAAGAGAAGTTTATCCTTAATGTTTATCGGGCCAGACATTGAACAGAAGACTTCTTAAATAGGATGTGCTTGGATGTTTTTCTTATCTGGAATCCCTATTTCTTGAGAAGTACCTACAGAGGGTAAGAAGTGAGTGCGTGATGAAAGTAACCTTCATTAGAGAAATTAGAGTATGTAATACATCGGCAGTACCAAAGAAGTGTGGTTGTATGGTTTGATGGGATTACCCAGAGCCAAAAAACGACACGTTGAAGAGCAGCTGTGTTGTGGGGCAGCTTAAAAAGAAATGAGGATAAATTACACAACAGATTACTGAGGACGGGTCGAGAAAGCACTGCATATAAAAGAACCAGAAAATCCAGGCTGTTGCAGGAGCGCGAGTATAAAAATTATCTAAATACTGTGTGGCTTGTTGTGGCTTTGAACACTTGACTAGTTAATGAGATAGATATGGTAGCACGGAAAAAATGCAACCAAGAGTGTTCCATCCTGCTGTTGAGAACACTGTGGGTGCTCAAATAATATGAACGCTCCACGATGAAGACGGTAGGGAGGATGATGCTGATTAATGCAACCCATGAAAAAATAGGGCTGGGGAGGATGACATAGACGAGGGACCAGGATTGGGAGGATGACTCACGGGTGAGGGGTACCTGGGGATAGAGCGCCGTGGTGTGCACGTTGGCGAGCGTGGGGGGAGCGGCTGAGGCACGCGTGGCTCGGATCTGGGGAGTGGGCGGGTGGGTGCCCGTGGGCGGAGCGGCTCCGGGACTGGGTGGCTGGCAGCTATGTCTGCGAGAGCAGCAGCCTCAGTCGGGAGCGAAGCCTCGGAGACTCCGCCTAACTGACACCCAAACTCTCCTTCTCCCTCCCGCAGCCCCAAAGTGGAGGCTGTCGAGCCGGCGAGCAGCCTCGGCGGCGGCGGCGGTCCCAGCCCCGCCCCCGCCCCGCGCGCCCAGCCCGCGACGCCCGGATCGACCGAGCCTGGCGCGAGCCCTCGCCCCCTCGCCGCGCCGGCCGCGCCTCCGCCTGCCCGCCCCCGCCGGCCGTGGCTGGGCTGCGGGAGGCGGCCGTGCGGTCCCGAGCCTCGCTAGGGTGACCAAAACAAAGGCAGCATCCGGGGCTGGGTGGATGCAAACAACCATGAAAGACTGGGCTCTCTCTCTCCCGGGCTCTGCTGCTGCCGCCGCCGCCGCCGCTGCTCCTCCTCCTGCCGCCGCCGGGAGGGCTCCGCTGTGAGGGGAAGCAGGGGCGCAGCTGCTGGGCGTGAATCCGAAAGGTGAGAGCCAGAGAGCCAGAGGAGGGGGCGGGCAGGCCACGAAAATGTCCTCGGCCGTGGGGCCCCGCGGTCCTCGCCCACCCACGGTGCCTCCCCCCATGCAAGAGCTGCCCGACCTGAGCCACCTGACCGAGGAGGAGAGGAACATTATCATGGCAGTGATGGACCGGCAGAAGGAAGAGGAGGAAAAAGAAGAAGCCATGCTTAAGTAAGCCACCCCCAGTCGCGCCATCCCTGCCTCCGTGCCTCCATCGGTCCATTCACCACTCACTCACCCAATCCTCACGGCTGAGTGTGGGGGAGGGGCGGGCGAGGGTGCTGGGTGCGGGCGGAGGCGCCCGCCTGGGGACAGGGGCGCTGGGTGTGAGCAGGAAAGAGGTTAGGGGGCCAGGCGGAAGGAGGGGATGCCACTGAGCCTGGAGCATAGGAATCAGGAAAGGATGGCTGAAGACTGGGGTGCAGAGGAAAACTGGGTGTTCAAGGGCCACCCCCGGCGTGGGATAACCAGCAGCTGAGAGAGGTTGATCCCACCCAAGTGGAGGGACCCAGGGCTGGGAGCAGGTTAGGGGGCAGGGGATGAGTGGAAGAATGGGGAGGTGGGAGGAAGAGATGCCAAGAACAGCTCCTCTCCTCTTCTTGGAGTTGCTTAGCCGGTTGGGGCTACCCCAGTGAAGGGTGCCAGCATTTACATAAGAAAAAATGCTTATTTTTAGTGTTCATTTTGGTACTCATTCATCTCCCAGATCAAGGTTGGGTCTTTTTTGGGCAGTTGCCATCTTTGGGAACCTGCCTCCCCAGCTTCTCTTTAACCTTTTACACACGGTCCTCTATGTAGAATACCGATGTGAAGACACATTTTCTTACCCATCTATAATGCTATGCAAAGTTTTTAATAATGGGAGAAGCTGTTGAGGTCTCTGGCCAGAATGAAATACAGGCTCCTCTTTACTGGTTTCCAAGAGACCTCTGGGGCCCACTCAGTTTCTGGGGGAAGCAGTGCCATAGGCCATTAAACATTTGCACACATCCCCCCTGTAAAACCACATCAGCCCTACAAGGGAGCTGTGTTCAGTGCCCCATTTCCCTGGGCCTGGGGCGGGCATGGGGCTCCTTGCTGCTGTGCAGGAGTGTGTGACAATGTCAGTCAGTGCTGCTGCTTGCCTCAGTCTCAGACAAAACTGCTTGCAAGGCGCTAGCCTCCAGACTGGGCTCTCCTTGCTTTTCAACTCACCCTTTGAGTGTAGCTGAAGGGGACTTCAACCCTTCCTTCCCTCGGAGGGTCTTTAGGTATTCCGGAAAGTTTTCAACTCGGGAGTGAGGGAGTTTAGAGACCCTAACTGGTGTCCCCTGTTTAGGCCAGAAGGTGTATTTGGGGGCAGAGAATTGGCATGAAGAACCAAAGGAAACCTGTTGCATCTGGAGTTGGCTGATGGTAGAGCAAGGGCAGGGAGCAAACCGGGTTGACATCGAGGCACAGAACACACCCAGCGCAGCCTCCCCTCCACCCACTAGGGTTGCCCATTGAAGAGAAGAAGCTGCCACTGAAGGTTTCTTCTACTTCCCCTCAGTGCAGCAGAGCCTCAGAGGAGAGGAATGGAGGGAGGCTGCATTTGAAGATTACTGGGTCCCCACCAGTGTAACTACCACCCAGATGGGAGAGGAGGATATTGAGGGAGAGCTGTGAGGTCTGGGTTACAGCAAAAGAGTGCCAGTCCAGTCATTCTTGCCTTCTAATTGTAGATTCAGAAAGGGGCCATTGACTCAGAAGGCCAGAGCTGGCCTGGTTCTATAAAGAGCAGCAGGTCTCTGAATTCCCTGCTCCTTCTCATCCAAAAAACAAATACTTTAAGCCTGCTGGCTTGAGGGAGGCAGAACCCTGTTAATCTGCTGCCTGTCTCTGGTGGAATAATGATGTCCCTGGTGCTGCAGGCTTCCCCTCTTCTGAGATTGGAAGTAATGGATGGTGTCTGATGGTGCTGCTGTCTGTCTGTCTGGTTGTCAATCTGTCTGTCTTTACTGATTGCAGCCCCTGCCACCTGTCCTGGACACCTTTTCCGCTGGTCAGGATTTACAGGTTTCCTACTGTTCCTTTTGGTGTTTGCTGCAGACCGCAGGTGAATGGAGGCCTCGACCAGCCAGTGGAAAATCGAGGCTGCTGCTTGTCAGGGTCCAAATAGGAAGGGGGAGGCACCATGCAAGTAATGGCCATCACACCTCTTCATTGGCTGTTTCAGGGATGGTGGAGAGTAAGGGATTTTAAGTGGGAAAGGATGAGCTTGAGGACAGAATTCCAAATCCTGTTAACTGTTTAAGCATGGCAATATAAGATTGTATGGACTTATCTGGACAAATGAAAATGAAGAGCACCATCCAATTTACTCATCTCTCAAACATCTTTCCCACTGTTGTTCTGGTGATTGTTTTCCACTGGCTTGCAAATACTGTTCCTTTATTGCAAGGATTCACAGAACATTGCAGTATGTGATCCTGTTATACAATACCCTGGTATAATCCCGGACCTCTGCATTAACTTTATCAGTCAGCCTCCTATGTTAATGTCATGGCCTTTTGTGCAGTGGCAGCTTGGTGAGTGCTTTGGAATCCCAGTTTGCTGCCATGAAAGCAAGTCATATTGTCCGCAGTTCGTGGAACAGCATTGTGCTTTTTTCTCCAGATCATTTTTTGTCTTAAACGCTAGGGGTTGCAGGGGCCATTTAGATGCACATATATTTGGGAACTTAATGTCACATAGTTAGAGGTGGTATCCTTTTCTAAACAAAATAGAGTGAAAAACAAGATACCTTTCACAGGGCTTTGAAATATTTCGGAGATAAGTTTTTTTTTGCGATAATGCTTGGTCGATCATATCACATGTCTAAGAAATTACTTCCACAACAGTCCCTAAAAAACTGAAGTTCTGGTAACAAACCTGATGGACTTAAAATTCACTTTGTCATCAATGCAGCAGCACCATGAGCTACCTGCTATGCTTGCTCTCACTCTTCACAAGGTATAAAAAGAGACATTGATAGACCAAAGATATAAAACTGATGGGTGACTATATGAAGGAAGCATTGCAAAATATCAGTGAAAATGTATGTGTATAGTTTCTCAGCCTTGATTGTAAATTACTACTTAAATTTATTCTTGATAATTTTTTGCATATGTATAAATGGAAAATATAATCAAATTACTCTTACCTCAAGATTTAAGGCAAATTTTATTCAAATTTGTGAACATTTTATCATAAAAATAATTCATTTCTGTTGGCAAAGTACACTAATTTTAAATGCTATTGCCATATAACTAGAAATAGCTGACTTCTCCAAATAATTTTCAATGATTGACTTGATTATCTGGAAATAAAAGGGCTTTATAGGGTTTTAGGATGTGTTGTGTGTGTGTGTGTGTATTTTGCAGGATTTTGAAACCCAGCTTTCTCAATGAATACTCCTTCAAGTAACTGTCACCAGATCCTACAAGTTAATATAGTACATGAGTCGAAAACTGCATTATCTGGGACTTAAATCAGAGAAGATCTCATTTGGTCTAAAATTTCATTCTTCTTTTTAAATAAAAATTTCATAGAGAAGGGAGCTATGAAACAGTATGAAAAGAGAAAAATAGAAGTCCGGAGTTGAAGAAGGTAGTTCAAGGGTGCAATTGAGGATCATATTGGAAAAAGTAATAAGAACTTCTAGCATTTATTGAACATTTAGCACATGTTGGCCATTATTCTAAGTGATTATTGAATCAAATGCCAGATAGTTGAACTATGTGGTAGTTTATAGGTATACTTGTATTTTCACAATAGCCTAAGTCAGGTCAAATAATCCTCAAATCCTCATCCTACACAAAGTGTTCTAGTAATAGACTAAGATGAATCACAGAAAATGATCCAACTAGGATTAAAACCTAGACCTTTTTTTCTAAGTCCAAGTATTTACACATACCTACTAAACTATCTTTATATCAAGAATAAACTTCTCTTTTCATTTACCTGTTCTTTACATTCATTTCTACTCTGTAGTTTTTGAGAAGTGGTTTGGCAGAAAGATTAGGCTGCCTCAAAAGAGCAACTGCTAATGATGGAGGATCTAGAGCTTCACTTGTACTCTTCATAGAGTTTTCCTGAGGGCTGAGGACACGGGATTATCTCCAATTCAAAGTTAGTACAAAGCATTGTTTTAATTGTGGTATAGTGGACTGACTACTAACTTTGGATCCAATCATTTTTGAGGTCTGGTCCAAGTTCTGTCACTTTGTGAATATTAGAGAGAAAATTAAGTTGAGATTTGTGAGGTTCTGGTTTTCCTAACAAATCCTTCAATTTAGGAGGAGAAATGATTTATAAGGAGTATTGATTTTGGACTTAACACCCCACCCCCCTTTATTTTTATTTTTTTAAGGTAAGGTGCAGGCAGGAATGAAGGAGAGCAGAGGCAGGCAGAAAGAGAGAGGAGGAAGAAGCTTTTCATTTATTTCATTTTATTTCAGTTGTTTATCTTGGTGGTTCCCACTGTTCCTGGGACATGAACCCCAGACCTTGGGATGTATGTGAGCTGAGCCCAACCCCTCCTCCACTAGGGCACACTGCCCCTCTTTTCCTGGTAGGGAATGTGGCACTAATTTAAGAAACATCCATCTCTACTTCCTTTATGAGAGGAGAAATTCGAAGGAGTAGAACTCATAACTTCAGCTCTTTTTTCTTCTTTTTCTCCCTTTAGCCAAATACAACACTATGGTCTAAAATGTATCCATAAGATTCGATATGAGATACCCCAACTGACCAGTGAGAAAAGAATAGATGTAGAGGGGGACTACAGTGGAAGGGTGGGGACAGAGTGCTCTTCATTCAGGTGTCATGTTTTCACTGGGATTTGCAGATATCTTTATCTTACACTCTAAAGTATCTTATCATATTGCTGAGGCAGGAATGGGTGACAAGGAAAAAGAAGAAGGCAAGTAGTAATGAGTAATGGCTAAAATATGGGCAGGTGTCTACCTGTTCTGAGATGCTGTGTTAAGTAGAGGAGACTGGGGGAGAAAAAGTTAGCTTCATTTAGAGTCTGGTCTCCTTCCTATCATTAGTGGATAGGATTATATTCAGGGAAGGTTAACCCTGAACTCCTTGGAGTTTTCTGCTTTCAACAAAAATCTTAGTAAATGTGTACACTCTGCTGAGTTTTCAAATGCTCATGGAGAAAAGATGGAAAGGAAGAGCCTAAAAAATGAAGGTTGTGAGGTGCTATCAAAGAAAATGGAGAGTAAGAGACTTAATGATTAGTTACATTTATGTCACCCTGTCTTGACTTTCTTTTAACTTGATGCATTCTTCTTAGTCAGAACTTAGGGGGCTCCATTGCTGTAAACTTGAATGAGAGCAAGGATACCAGCGCGGGTTATATATGCTGCTGTTGACTTAATAGAAACATAACTTCTTGGAAATGTTATTTGGCTTCGCTTGTTAAATGAGGTGAGCAATGTGTGTTAAACCTATGAAGTAAACTTCCTGGGAGAGATGTCAAATATAAATTCCTGAAATAATATTCTTATTCTACACCTATAATACACAGATGGATGAGGTTGCTGTACCATGACACATACATCCCAAATGCATCACATTTCTTTTATCTTTGTGGACATTTTTATATTTTTAGACAACTTTCTGTCCTGTGATGTGAGTTGGATAGTTAAAACTGGTTTTGATTGTTGAAGTAAATGCATGAAACACATGATGGCTAGAATAATAGACCCTCAAATTCACGTCTTGTGGGTTCCTGTGAGTCTTTTTAAAGCTGCATCAAAACTGTGGGGATTATGGATTGTTTCTCAGCAGGGGAAGGATGCTAACATTTATTGGGTTCCTTCTTTGTGTCAGGCATTTGACTGGATGTTTTAAATATTTTACTCTGCCCTGCACTTGCCTCTTTATTAGAAGTCCATTTTGTCAGTATGTTATTAGTTTCTAGTGTTAGTGAAATTCCTAGAACTAGCAAGTTATCTTTCTGTTCCTGTGCTTGTGACATTTGATCTTGAAGTCCAGAGACAAAAACTTAAAAGGAGCAAAGAAAAGATTTTCACATACCTAGTGGCATTTTCCTCCCTTTCTCAGTTCTGCCCAAAGAAAACTGCTAATCCTATCTGTGCCTGAACTTTCGGATCAGCCTGCTCTCTTGTTCCTGGTGTTCTTTAATACCTTAGCATTTTTCCACCCTGAGGTTATCTTATTTACCTTCTATTGTTCTGAATTTTATTTATTAGATAAGCTATTTCTAAAAAACTATCATATAACATTGAATTCTACTAGAAGACTATTGTTACAGGTATTAGAATTGGGTCAGGAATTGGACTCTTTAGGTAGAGGAGTCCCCTGCGGGATGCTAGCTTAGTTTCTCCACTTTGAAACTGCCCTGGGCACAAGTGAGCACCAGATTTTCGAACAGAGCAGTGAACTAGATCCTAAACACTTCACTTCTGATGGAAAGGGAGCATCATTCAGTTAACCCGTCTGAGCCTCTTGATGGGTAAAGTGGAATTGACAATATCTGTGCTTGTAACTTATGAGGCTTAAACTTGAAATTGCTGCACCCCAAAATGTGCTTTATTATCTTTATTCTGTAACATAGAAGAATCCCGAGATTATCTTTTCCATTGGTTATTGCAGCACCTAGGTGTCCTGGGGAGATGAGTTCTTATAGAAGGGTCTATCTTCAGTATCATGCTGGCAGTGAAGTATGGCTGAGGCCCGAGCTGCAAAACGTGACACACGGAGGCAAAAGACCAAAGGAGTCCAGGGCTTGGTCTGAGGTTGCAGTTCCCTTCTTAACATTCTTCTTTCTTTCTCATTAAATAGTTTGTAAATGTTTTCTGCACAAATAGCCATACGGACAAAGTGATAAACTCTGAAATGGCTAAAAGGCAACTCTAATTCAAAACTGAGAAGAAAATTAGCTTAATTTTCTCATCTTTTACTAGAAAACAGATTTAATAACTTTAGTGTCACTGGATTTAATAAATTACTCATTTTCAGAATTAAAAGGGTCCATGTATTTGTCAAGTAGTAGTTTCTTGTCAGTTTGCTGTTCATTGATGTAATAGGTTGCATGTATTTAAGAATTTTTTAAGATTCTATACTGGATATTTAGGTTTTTTGTATATTATATATTTATGTTAATACATCAAATTTATTTACATGTATTTTGATCGAGGACAGCTTTCTGTGGATGGCAAGAAGGGAATATGCTGAAGAATAAAAGTTAGATTTTCATTCCTCTATTGCTACCTTGTGAAAATTCCCGTACACATCAATGTTTAATTAAAGTCAAAATAGAGTTGTTTAAAAGGACAGTGACTATATGTTGGTTTGCCCAGGAAGTATCTGTTTATTTCCCTTTCTCTCAATTTTGAGTTTCAATCTGGATGATAAATTTTATTGTCTTTTTCTTCGTTAGTTTGCTTTTCAAGGCCCAAAATATTCACTTAAAACTTCAGAATATCAAGCAATTAACAGTCATAAAATAGCTTATCAAAAAGTAATATGAGAAAGTTATAGACATATAATATTAAAAATCATTGTTTGGCAAATAGAAAAGCTTTTGCTGAGAATGGGGTGTTAACTTTTATGTAGTCTCATTAAAACACTAACTTTTATGGCAACGTTGAATTTAAAACTTTGAAACATTTTCTCAAATACACTGAGTTATAATTGCATATTGGACTCAAGAAAATTCTTCGTTGGGTCTTGCAAAAGAGCAGTCTGAAGATTAGGAAAACCATTTAAGCTGATTTTAATATGTAATGTTTTGATAATCTGAAGTTTAGATAGTATAGCTAAAGTAATGTTATAAAAAGTAATTTCATGCAATCTGAAAATAATTAATGTGTGTAGATTATTAGCTATTTTAAAGAACCACAGTGAACCAACAGATATTTTTATGTATTATAAAAGTCTACCTTGATAGTCATTTATGTATTATTTAGTATATAATTTTGGTATTCTCCATCTTTATGCCAGCTAATTATTGTCTGGAAGATCCCTATATATTTACATAGAGAAGATATGTGAATTGAAAGCAAATTAAGATATCAGTACTGTTATAAAATCTCTTATACAGTTTAGCTGCTTTTAATGGACTCTCATATATAATTTGCATAGTGACAAAATGGAAATAGTATAGTAGTAGTTATTGATGGAGTTTTCTGGCTGTATTTGTTAGATTTTATGTAGTCTATTTGATTATCTCCCAGCTTACATTTATTTCTGTGCTCAAATAATTCTTGATTGATATTTGAGTAGTATTCTCAATTTCAAGAATATCAAGTTATTTAAAAGTTGAAAGTAATCAGTGCACACGAATTATGTGTCACATGAATGATTGTTCTTGATTAAATATAGCTCTAAACAATGAGACAGTCTTTGTGTGACTAGCTTTTTTGTTTTCAATTTATAGGTTTTGCATTTTAGGAAAACTTAGGCAGATGATATATGAAATATCTAAAGAATGTAATAAGCAAATATATCAGTTTGAAAAAAATGTGAAGTAGTATATATCTACAGTTAGAAGTTCTGTCCAGGTCAGAAAGATTACTTATGTATTAGAAGCAAGAGAGGAAAACAAAAATAAAGTAACCAAATAAGTTTTCCTTTTATATTTCACAAAGTTTAACAGATACATTTCTCTTCTTTAGCTACTTCTGCCTTGTAATATATTTGAGCTTAAATAACCTTTCCTTACCCCTTTTTATGTGGGAAAATAGACATCTTTCACATTCTGGTATTAAAATGAGCTGGCGCATTTATCTTGGATATTAAACTTTCAGTAAAAGTAAAAACTGTAAAGGGATTCTACTTTAATATTCTTCAGGATCATAATGTCAATTTCACAAAAAAAATTTAAATCAATATTATGAAAACAGTAAAACAATTGGAAAAATAAAAAAATATAGTAAAGTCTTAATAACTGGGCTATTGAAATGTATAGTATCTGTATATTCTAGACCAAAACTGAGCTACCTAATATATATGAACCTGAAATAAAACCTTGATATTAATATGAAAAAGATACTCTAACTTGAGTACTTGACAGGCACAGACTTTAGAAAGGGATCCCAATGTAGGTATCCCAGTGTATTTGGAGTTCAAAAGAACTAAGTTGCAATGGTCACTATTGAACAGGTCTATGATAGTCAAGGCTGTCTAGTTCCTGCCTTCTACAGAGGCAATAGAGTTTAAAGTTCTTAGGGACACATATATGATAAAACAAACTAACAGTTCTGGGCCACAAGAAACAAAGGTTTTACTTGATAAGGTAGTACAAATTTAAAAAAAAATGACATATGTTCTTTGGGAAAAAGCCAAATAGTTAGCAGTACAAAATAATAGCAGCCAAATGAATGATGGTTCTAATAAGAGCTAGAGAACATTCTGAAAGTTTCTCTTGCCCTTTATTCTAAAATTCCATTTTCTTCTGATTTGCCTTCTATTTTCTACATGTCCCCATTTAAGTCTTTGTTTTAGCTCTCACATGTTGGCCTTCCCATGGGTCCTACTCTCAACCTTCTACCCCTATTTTCATATGTATTTTCTGGTCAGTCTCAAACAGTTACGACTTCAGTCACACTTATATGTTAATGATTCCCAAATCTATATTACCACATTAGAATTTGCTGTCACATTCTGGATTCATGTACCTAACTACCTGCTAAATATCTCTATCCGTATTTCCCGTAGGTACTTCAAACTCATTGTAACTCATCATAAATTTTTTATTTTTTTTGCCTTAAACATGATGCTTTTATATAATCCCTGTCTTTGTGTAGCATTATTGAAATTTCTCAATTCATCCATTGTCAAGCCTTTCATATGCAATCTTGTTAGGATTCTTTGAATTTCTACTTTATTTTCTAATTCCGTTACTTTTACCTTAATGCAGACTATCATCACTACTCACTAATATGTCTTCAGTGACTTCCTGTTTTATTTCTTGCCACTAGTAAAACCTCGCCTATCTGATCTTCCAAACTTCAAAGAGAAAGCTTTCGAAAATTTAGCTATCATGTGCGGACAGTGAAACTCCTCTGTTTCCAGATTAAAGTTTAAATTTCATTATCTGTAACTTTCTTACTATTACTGTCTTCTTTCACTAGCCAAGACATATCTTCCTGAAACAAGTGTGCTGAACTAGTTTTCAAGGTACTGTTGCTGCTTTACCACTTGTTGACTCTACTTAAGCTTTTCTGTCAGGAATATCCTTCTTAATCTACCTATTTTTTGTGTAGTCTTTCAAATTAGCTAAAGTAGTATCTCATCTGGTATATTTTCCCATTTTTTTTCTAGACTAATTTTGTTATTTTCCCTTTATGCCCATCTTTTTCATAACATTTTCCCCAGAGTCTTACCTCAGTACAGCATAAGCTTCTAGCAAGATCATTTGTATTCGTATCCCTCATTTGAACACAGTACCTGACATGTAATAGGTGCTGAATTTTAAACACTGTATGTAAGAATGAATGAGTAGATTCGAAGCATGTGGAGTGGAGGTGTCACTTAAGGCTGCTAGATGGATAGGGAATGAGTAGGTGAATGGAGTGGGAAGGTTATTCTAACCATGGGAATTGTGTCAGCAAATTCTGAAAGCAAAGAATGAACTGAGTATTTTTTGGCTATTGAGAGAACCTGGTTGGCTGGAACTTATGAGGAAAATATGCTCAATATTGGATATTGAAAAGTAAAATTAAAATATAATTTTTGATGGTCTATTTTGTCCTCTAAATTTATCATTCATGGTGTGTTGAAAGACAGAATTCTTAAAGTGCCTGAAACTAAATGTGGGTGCATGTAAATAATACATTTTAAGAAGTAATCTTCTAGGCAGGCATCTTTAATGAACACATTTCCTTTGCATTAAAATATCACTAAGTAACAGTATAAAACAAAATATCTCTTTTCTGATTTGATATTTAAAATTATATCAGATGCATGTGATCATAAAATATTGTAGTGACATATTTTTACTTAAAAGTGCCCCTTAATTAAGTCATCTTCTAGACTTTATATCCTTGAAGGCAGATACTGTCTTTTAGTAATCTTTGCCTTTTCATAACCTAATCCTGTGTCTGAATCATAGTAGGAACATAGTAAGTGCTGGTCGTTTAGAACTGCACACTCTGCATATTCAGTCTCTAATTTTTGACATAGCGGCTGAACTGAGTTGAGGTGCAGATGAGACCTTAGATACCATCCAGTCCAAGACTGGCAAATACTGTGTACCCAGAGTAGCATCATTGATAAATGTCAGACGCCACAGGACTTTAGGAAACAAAATACTCCAGGCTCTTGGCTGATGAGAATTGGCAGTCGAGATAAAATATTTTAGCCCGTGAAGATTTATTTTGACTCCTTTTTTAAGAAGAGAAAACTGAGGCCCAGAGACTCTTTTAGGTTTTTATTATTAATTCATTGGGGAGCTAGATGTAAGACTTCAAATCGTCTATCTCCTAGTCCAGTGTGGTTTCCACTACACATAATTTATTTTGTTTTAACTACTGTCAATTTCACACAATTAATATTTTTCAGCTCTGGTTTGATTTGCCTGCTCTATAAGATTACATCCCACTCTAGAAAACTCTAAGGAGAAGCTTTAATTACTTTTTTGATTTTGAATTTGGTTATATTAAATGTTATTCAGAATAAGTGGATTATTTCCTGGAACTAAGAAATACTGTACGTAAAGATTCTCCGCAGTTATATTGGTTGTAATCATATTTAAGCTGTATCAATACTTCTTAATTGTGATAATTTTATATTTAATTTTTAATACTTCCTTGAAAGCTATAATGTTTTCAATATGTAATAATTTATTTATGACTCCAAATAGCTTTTCCTACTATGCTTTTGATTTATGTACGTATTAAAATCATGTTCATTTTTTCACTTGGAAAAGTCAGTTGATTTTGTTGACTATAGTAAGAAGAGCTTTCCTTGGTCTCCCCTTTGGAGGTTTAGCTTTAGCTAGACTGTTACTAAGTGACCCAAAGAAAGGATTAGTGGGATGGAAAGGAAATGGAAACTCGTTTGTATATCCACGAACTCTCCCATCTCACCCTGCCCATGTAAATTCTTACACCCACACACCATAGCTGAAAATTTGAAGCATTCTTTCTATTATCTTTTTAAAGAAAGCTAATTTTATCTCGTTTATAGGATTTGTATGATCCACATACCTTTCATTACTTTTTGTAACCATGGCACTTTTTATAAATTTGCCCCAGTGGTGATTCTGAAGGAAGCAGCCTGACATCCACTGACTATGCTGAATGGACCAAAGATGGACATTTAATCCAAGGCCAAATGATTCATTGACTAGCCAAGGACTAATGAGATTCTCTTTCCCAAATTGAATATAGAAGACAATTAGAGAGTCAAGAAAATGAATGTAAACCATTCATTTTTTTCTTGGAACAAAAGTAGATTGAACACTTATGATATATGCCAGGCATTGTACTAGAATTAATAGAATCATCTATCCCCCACCCTTTGTAGGAAGAGGAAGATTTTATTTAAGTACAATTTAAATGGAAAATTGAAATATATGATAAAAGCAGTACAGGACAGCATATAATATGTTGATAATGTAAACCAGGTCTAACTCTATGAAAAGGATGTGAGGATTGAACTAAGAACTGAGAATGTGTGTGAGTTAATTAGACACATAGGAAGTGAAGTACCTGACAGGCAGGAAGAACAGAGGGCCTTGGGTGGGAGGGACTATGGTGAGCATGAAGAAAAAAAATGCTGTTGTAGAAGAGAAAAAAGTCAAGAGAAAGCCAAGATATATGAGATTTTAGAGGAATTTGGAGAGGTAGGCAGGAGTCTGACAAGGCAGAGTCTTCTAGGTCATGTTACAAATTTTAGCTTTATCTGAAGAACCAAAAGTCTTTGAAGAGGTATTTTATATAATCCTATTATTAATATTTTTAAAAGATTATTCTAGCTATATTATTAAGAACTAAATGGATGAAGTCCCAGGGCATGTATGGAAGGTTATTGCAGAAATCCAGGTGAGAGATGTAAGAAGCACAGACTTCAGTGATGCTTGTAAAATATTAAGGTTTGAAGAATTTGGGAAGCATAAGTAACAATTTTTTCTTTTAATGAATTGAGTATGAGTTGACTTCTAATTTGTGTCACTAGGTTTTGTGAGTATTTGAAGGGAGATCCTAAGTTTAGTGTTGGTCGTGTTAGTTTTGCAGTGGATAGATCTGGAACTTAGGAGGGAGAATGGGGGAAATGTAAATATATGAATCATCTATATACAGGTGACAATGAAGCTACAAGTCAGGGTGTGTGATTGGATTCAGAGAAGACAAAATCCTATGAATAAACCTTAATGAGGTTTGCTTTTGAAAGTTGAAAGAGCTCAATAATCATTACAAAGATATTAAATAAAAAAAGTTAGGATAAAAACCAGGGGACCCTTGTCAGGCCAGATAAAGTAGAAGAGAGTATTTCAGTGAAGATGAAGTGGATTCATCAGGATGGTTAAAACACACACACACACACACACACACACACACACACAAAACAAGACTGTCAGCATGAAGTGTTGATGAAGATGATACGTTGTGAGACATCAAATAAAATGTACGCTGAGAAATGGCTATTGGATTCAGCAATAAGTAGATAGTAAGAGACTTCAGAAAAAGCTTTTGCTTTGAAATGATGGAGCCAGAATTAAATTGGAATGGTTAGGATGAGAGGGAGGTTAAGAAGTACATATATTAATGTGGGTAAGTCTTTCAAAAAGTTTGGGAAGAGAAACATAGATACAAGCCAATAAGTGACAGGCCCCATGTAGAACTCTTTTAAATAGAATTTAAATACCATAAAATTAAGAGTGTTTAAAAGTTGATGGAAATGGTACATTGAAAAAGATGGTTAGACTAAAAGAGAAAAGCAGAATATGTGACTGGAAAGATGAGGGACCTTATGTTTGAAGGGTTACATTTTTTTTTCTGTGAAGTTGAATTGAGTCATTTTCTAAGAATAGGGGAATTGGAGATTTGAAGATGAGGGAAGAAATTTTGAGATGGTTGAAGTAGAAAGCAGGAGTGTGGGTTTACAAGAGAAGCAGACAATTACTGATCTGATCTATGGAGAAGACCACCTTGGGCCAGGTACAAGATGAGTCAAAAGAGAGGGAGAGATTGACAAAAACATGCAGATAGGAGAGGCCTTTGACCCATGAGACACCAAGTCTTTGATCCTGATTTCCCAGGCTGAGTCACTGTGACGTCTGGCTGAACACTTTGCTTTGTAATCTTGAGCTGCGCTGGTTTGAGTATGTTTGTGTTTTTCTAACCAAAAGAGAGACCCTAATTAGGACATTGTAATTGCTCATTATTCTAGAGCACATTACACAAATATTCTCAATTCTACATTTTGAGTCTTCATGTTCAGAAAAAGAGATTGCTTTAATTCAATCATGAATAATATATACATATGTGCATGTATTTCTGTGTATGTAATTGTATACATACACAAATGCGTAGGAAATTTCCATACACTAGCACTCTATTGTCAAGGTAAATTGTCTTTTATTCAATAGCACTCTATTGTCCAGGTAAATTGTCCTTCCCTATTTCCACATATGTCTTTTCAGTTGATATTTCTGTCCTGTTTTCCAGGATGCCCCTGTTTATTTTAAATTTTTATTCCACACCCTTATCCTCAGCCCTGGGGGCAGCCTGGGACACACAATGTTATAGGAAGTACTCTGATCACTCTAGTTTAACTCACTTCCGGCCCTCGTGGTAATCAGGATTTGTTGTAGGTCAGCTTCCCCAGAAGCGCACTCTGAGCTGGAAAGTATTATGCAAAAAGTCTGTTAGGGAGTGCTTTTAAGATGAAGGTCTCTGTGGGAAGGAAAGGATACAGGCTGGGAACTGGGAGTTGGGTTGCTGTGCAGGTGTAGTAATGCCTCCCTCAGACGTTGCGAGCTGTAAATAGTTATAATGTTTTTGCTTTGACCAGTTGCTGGATTCATGTCACTGGGAAACGGGATCTGCACTTGGAAGAGGTGGCTGTCTCCAACAGAGGGCAATTTCAAAGAAAGGACTGACGGTATCCTCAACATTTGGAGGGAAAAAAAATCCCTCAGTCATCAAATAGTATCTGGGCAGCTTAGCACCGTATCCACATGATAATAACTGAAAATCAAATTATGAAGCTTGGAAAACTTAAATATTTTTGATGGCTAAAAGACATCACAGATTAAATATGAAGTAAACTAATAGGATGAGGATTAACATAAGATTTATGAACAACATTGAATATTTAAGTTGTTAAGTTCCAGATTATAGGCCTCTCTGGGGGATTGATGTTATCACCCAAATCTTAAATTATAAATCTATGTATAGAATACATGCAAATGCCTGTGAGAAAATTAATTAGATTTGTGGAGGGTAGGAATTTCATTTGAGAACTGATTTATCATTTTTTTCTATTATATTGGAATATATACTTGCTTGAAAT
Organism: Solenodon paradoxus; assembly: GCA_004363575.1. Lineage (NCBI taxonomy): Eukaryota > Metazoa > Chordata > Mammalia > Eulipotyphla > Solenodontidae > Solenodon > Solenodon paradoxus. Next base: position 17,829 of record RJWH01000182.1, on the reverse strand, counting down.
TACTAGCTCTATAAGAGTTCTTTCTACCAATTTTTAATAAATAAGAATACTTGGAACTTCAGACTGTATGAAATATTACTATAATGGGATTTTAATTCAGTACAGTTTGGGGGTGACAGTAGCAGGTAGTGTTTGGAATATCTCTTCTCATTTAGATCATTGTACCCCCACACAGTCCTTACCTTTTCCCTTGGAATGGGCAATGTGATAAGGAGTCCTTATATATAGGAAAATAGAGAATTAGATTTTAGGTCTATTCAGGGTCCAGTCTAATTAAAGCATTTATTTAGAAGTATGTATATTTTAGAAAAATTAACACAAGCAGCTTTCAAATCTTCATGCTTCATATAATAAAACTTTATTTCTTACTTGCGTAGTTCCATGTGGGTTGGTTGGCCCACTTCCATGGGGAAGTAGTGAGCTCTGGAACATGGAGGCACAGCCAGGGAAGTGATGAATGTGGGAAGTGGGTATATAGAATTAACATGCATCGCTACTGCTCATGGGCTGTTGGCTATGACCAGGTTACTACAAGAGGGGATGAGAAAGAAATGTAGGAGAACACATAGGATATTTGGTGAGCAACAATTTCAGAAACGTGTACCAATTTAAAACTTAGTATTTTATTATTTAAGTTACTTATTTCCAAAGAGGAGCTAGCTTATTTTCATTGATATTGAAAGAATTAATGATTGAGGACAGAAATCAGTATTTAGATTTATATAGTTGTTATCAGAAGAGGCCTTAACCTTCTCAGTGGCTTCCACAGTATCTGGTAAAGTTGTCCCATAGTGCTGGGGAGTAAGGCTAATGGGATAAGGAGAAGATGTGGTGGGCATTCTTTGTTACCAGGCACTTTACCACTGCTTCAGTCTCAGTTCACTACCTTTATCTGCTTTATGTTTTGTGATGTGAAGATCTTACTGGAAAAAGAAACAAGAGTTATGCAGCAAAACTACTCATATATCCCAGTATCCTTCTTTTATATATATGGTGGAATATCCATTCATTACCAGTATTTTTGAGCACCTGCTATGTATCAAGTCCTGCTATAGATTATAGGAACATAGTTCATGCCCTCCTAAAGGCTACACTGTGGTGTGTCCAGGAGAGCTGCAGGAGTTTCCAAGTATCAGAATAAGATCTAGAATCTGTTTCGCCAATTCTCAGTCCTCCCTGAATGACAATAAGATTGAGAATGAACTGAGAATATTCTGAAGACATCTAGACATTCTCAGCATAGAAATAACTATTTAGGGAACGTCTACATTTCCCATGGAGGATGCCTTCTGTCCTGGAAAAAGAATACGTACCTCCATGAAGTTAAAAAAAATTAAGTCCGTTATATGGGCATTGTTTGATTTTCATGTCTTCACTTCTGACACAGAATGAGTCAATCAGTTTTCCTCTCAGAGATTAGTGTGCTTCCTTCATGGCAAAATATTATCCTCAACTAACATTTACACACAGCAAAAAGTGCTCATGCATGTGTTATTTATTCTTCCCCTTTTTCCATGGAATTAATAAGACATCTAATACTACTATCCCTATTTTACATAAGGGAAAATAGAAAAATTATTTATGTCAAGATTACACAACATGGATAGTAAATGTTCCATAAAACTGGGAAATAAACTTAACTGTTATTACTGCCAGCTACTAAAATGCAGGTAATAAACAGGAGTTTCTCTAATGTACACTCTTACCACTAGTAGTAGTAGTAGTAGTTGTAACAGATATTACTATGTGATGCAGGGTAAGGCTTGCGTGAGCATGCAGATTACAGAATCCAGGAGGCCTGGTTTGTCCCCCATGTGCTGTGAGCTCTTGGTAAATAAATCATTTAGTCTCTGAGTTGTCTCATCTGTGAAACTAGAATAGGTGGGAGGAGTAAACGAGATAGCAATGGTTATATAATGCACTTGGCACAGCTGTACATCCATGGGCAGCATTAACAGATTATGGCTATAATAATTGCTATTGTATAATACTACAAATTCAAATAGTACTATGTACCCAGTATTCACAGTCTCTTTGAGTAAAAAGACAGGTGCATCTATACTGTGTGAGCGCTGTTTCAGCTCAAAAGTACAGTACTTGCTGTGTTGATACTATATAAAGGAATTTTGAATCTCAATTGGAGCTTGGTTCTGACATTGTGCTAAGCCAGAATACTTCTATTCATTGTAGTGATTTTTGCACAAAGCTGTTACCTGAGCTTTAGGAACACATTGAAGAAATGGGGTTCTTTCTTTCTGTCAGACTAGGGTAATATTCCTTATTTTAGCAGCATTTTGGAAGAGAATTACCTGGAGTTAAGCTTACAGATTTAATTCTTCACCTTTGTTGTTTTACTAAGGAAACATTGACTCACCTCTTTAGTTCATAATCTCAGATGAATGCCTAGGGATTTATATACATAATTCATATGGTTTGTATTCAGTGGAAGAGAATGCCCTATCTTGCATGGAAGAAATCCTCCATTTGGAATTATTCTCTTTATACAGAAATGCTTTATTAAAAAGATAACAGATTTTGACATTGGATCTGACACTTCTGTATAAATTCTCAATAAATGATGACAAATATTTTTTAAATCTTCAAAAACATTATTTACATGTAAAAGTCAAGTGAACTTATGCTGGTGAATAGTTGAATAATGCTGATATTATACAAAATTGGGTGATGAGAATAATTTTTCTATTTTCAAAAGGCATACACATCACTATCTGCACCTTTGCTGAGATTAAAGGTATAAAGAAAATATTCAAAAAATATTCAAGGGCATGAAGAAAATCAAGCCATCATTACAAATTCTAGCTCATAGCATCTATAGAACCATAACACCCTATATTTATATAAAACTTTCTGCTTGTAACTCATAAGGAAGTCAAGTGTAGGTAATAAATACCTGTGTTTTGTTGGTGAAACTCTGGTAGTTAGAATATATGTTCCATAGCCTTGAATAAAATTTTTTCTAAAGGACAAAATTTCTTCCAGAATTTTCTTATAACTAAGCTGCTAATGACTTAAAAGGATTAATGTAACTGAGAATTAACCCTTAGTTTTATTTCCTACAAATCTGAAGTAAAAAAGCTGATATATTTGCCTTTATCATTGCAAGTGTTGATAAATCTTTTATACTACATGATTGTCAAGAGTGCTTAGTGATGTGAAATGTTTATATTTACTCTTGAACTCCTCGTTCAAGTGGAACTGGTGGCCTACCGCCACCCCACCCCTGCTCCCCAGATAGGGCGTTTTGGCTTATGGCTTTTAATTTCTGTTTTTATTTCTTTAAGGAAGAAATAATGAGTAATTTGGGCAGAAATTTAGGCACTTTATCTTTTTTCTTCCCTTCTTTGCTCTTACTTGTCATTACAGGAGACAGAAATATGAGCGCCTCAGTGGGGAGTTTTCCCAGAAGAGAAAGAAGTATCCATTCCTCTAAAATGCCAGTCATTTCTCATTTCTGGGAGAAGTGATTTTTCTTTTTTGGCTCTTGGGCTTTTCTGTGCTGGGTAAATCCAACACACTGCCCTCCTCTTCAGGGCCACTGTAAGGGAAAACTTCTGGAGAAAGGAGCTGGGCAGATGGGAGAGAGCCGCTACTTCCTATGAGCAGCTTCTCTTTGATATCTCCTTCTAGAAGTCTGCCTCTCTGGGTGAAGTCAGCATCTCTAACTGTATGGGTGGCTGCATAGTGGGTATTTAATTTACTTGTAGACTCGGAGGAGTTACAGACTAAACAGAAACCGTGGATGATGCAGAACAGAGCATTTAAAAAGGAAGAGGATGCTGTGTTGGCTGCACAGTCATTGGTAAAGTGTGAGCACCCCCTATTATTTTCCCTTCAGCATGATGTTACAATATGTTTTGTTCAAGCCTAAATGAACCTTTTCATCTGGTAATTAGCATTTTTACAGTGTTTCTCCTACCACCATATATTTTTGTTTAGAAAATTAAGATCCAGAGACAAAGTCAATGAGTAAAATGTTTGTTTTGTAAAGAGTGTGTATTTAAATCCTTAAGAGATAATTAGAGGGTAAAATGAGAAAGTGAAAAAAATAATTTAATCTCAGTTTCTTTGATTTCTCCACATATCAATATTTTAATCATACTATGTTTGCAGTTTATTTCATACTTGTTTGAAAATATTTTTGAAATGATCTCTTGATAACATTAAGTGATAGGGGATCACATGGGTTTAGTGGCATAGCTTTCAGGACATGCATTTCGAGATGTGTGAAGTATAGACTCTGAGTTTGTGAAATCTGTGGGGCGTGCTGACACCCTAATCACAAATTAGCTCAGGAATTCCTGGATTCTGGTCTTGATTCCACTCTTTCTAATCTAACCCTCTAGGGTCTCTGAGTTTTCAAGAATGTTTCATTCATTTTAATTAATTAATTGCTTAATTAAAATAATGTTTTGGCTCTGACTTGAATCAGGAAATACAGAGGTGCACTAAAATTAACAACAATTACGTGATTCTGTAAGTTACTGCCAAGCTTATTAAACTTTCCAGAAGCTCTATTTTTTTAATGTACATGTCAGAGCTAGTTTTTAATTTATCTGAAGTAGTTTGTAATTATTTGTAAAACTGATAATACAATTTACACTGTTCGGATCAGAAAAAATTAGTATAGACTCAGCTTTTGATTAAATGCAATTTGGACTCTAAAATGTACTTCCTGGCACTCCCCACTTTGGAGATGTTCTGCTTTCCACCCTCCTCTCATAGAACACAAAAGCAGCCAAGATGAGTAGTCAACCCACTTTTTCCCAAACGCTGATTATTTGCTGTAAGTATTACTGTCTAGGTCTCTATTTAGAGAGCTAAACTATAACAGAGGAGATTAAATTTATGCACAGGAAAGAACTTTTTAATAGTAAGGCAGTCTGAAAGTCTGTGCAAATCAGAGAGTGAGGCATTTCTCTGTAGACACTTTTTCCTTGATCAGGAGAAAGTTAAAAATATCTGTTCATTTGATATGCTACCAGGTAAACTGATGGTTCCAACCTCAAGGAAAAGTACAAACATGTGTTTTTTAAATACGTAATTTTAGAGGGATGAAGACATAAGTAAAATAAAGGTTTTGGTATATTTGTCTGATTGTGAAAGCCATCTAACACAGTGAAATACTGTGCATTATTAGTTAGTATGCTGACTGTGAGATCCCTGGACTGACACCAAGTTCTGGCACAGTCACTAGTGACCAGTTGGTGCTCAGTTTCCAGTCCATGGATGCATACTGGGCCACATTATGTTTACCAAACTATGAGATTATTGTGATTTTTAAATTGGGCATGAAGTTTCATATTATTGATGATTTACATTATCAATGCTATATAATTTTCTTATGCATTGTGAGTTTTTAAAGCAGCTTTTTAAGTTTTTAAAGTGAAAGATTTATATTTATTAGGACAAAAGTGACCAAATTCAACTTAATGCCTGCCATGACTTTAAATTAGTCCCCAAATTTTGTGAGTTGAACTTGTTCTTTCCTGCTCTCTTTCTTGGCCTTATCAAGGTGCTTACCTGGTCCACTATGTTCTGTATCCTTTAAGATCAAGGATTGCTTTCCTGGATATTTCCTATATGTTTCTGATGATGTGGGAGACACAGTGTTGATTTTGTACCTTTGCTTATACACTCTATGCCTTAGGTAGAGTTCAGTTAAAGAGACAAAAGAAGTTGGTGGGGGCTATTTCTAAGTGAATTTGGATATTCCAGGGAAGATGTATAAAGGCGCCTTTTGATAACATGAAAACTTGCTCTGTGCTTAATTTTTTTCTATCTTTTGACCAAGTAAACAGCAAAAAATTGGGGGGGAAGCATGCACCTCCAAAGGATGAGATTAAGTCTGTAAATTTGGCTCCAGGAGCCAGTTTTGGGGGAGACTTTTCCATTAAGACTCTATAAGGGTGAAAACGGTAGTGGAATTAAACCTAATTTGGGCATAGGTTCTAAAGGCAGTGGAGTAGGTAAGGTGAAATTTGAGTATTATTGAAATTGCCTTTGAAAACTCCTTTTGTAGGAGTCACATTGGAGGCAAACATGTCAACTATGTTATATCCCACCCAGGCATTTTACCCTCTAGAATTGGATCAGGTAACTGTTGAGCACCGGATTATGTAGTTGGCTTGATTTGAAGGTCCATGTTGGATAAAAATTTATGTGTCTATATGCCATTGAATTCTTTGGATACCACTGTTTCTCAGCTGGAGAGATTCTCTGTGCATGAGAGTCACATATGAAATAAAACTGCTCACTCAGGGTAAAGACTTATGGAAGAAATACTTATGGAAGAAATTGCAGTAATGGATGGATTTCTGCTCTTTGCTTAAATGATTTGTCTATTGCTTAGTCATATGCATATGATTAAATATTGGATGCTAAATGTTTGTATGATTCAAAAACAGTGTCTTTGCCATCAACTGGTAATAGTAAAGGAAAGAAGATTCCCCTAGATCCTTACATTGTTTCTTGGTGGATTTAACACTAGCAGCAAAATATATATATCATTTAAGATTTGTCTCTTCCAAATGGGTTACCTCTACAGAAATAGGCTAGATAATGTTCTTATAAAACTCTCATCACTATAGTTTTAAAACAAGCAACACTTTTGAAGCCTTAGCTTACCAAATACAAGTCAGTCTAAAGGTGAAGGATTGAAAGGCATTTATTTGTCAAAATCTTTTGGCACTTGCAAAGTGTAAGACACCATCTGGGCCTGGTGAGTCAGTATACAGCAAGACACAGGTGTTACAGGCTTTTATAGTATTCCCATTTGAATCTGGCCTTGCCTTTTTGTCTTACATTTGATCGCTCTTAAATTTGACTTCGTTACATTTCCATTTAAACCTTTGGGAGTGGATTCCTATCAATGATGCCTCACTGAAAGGCGGAAATTCTTTTTCCTCAACAGTGTCACAACTCTGGTATTTAATTTAAAAAAGAATGGCCTTATGCTCTTAAAGTTTTGTTGCTCTCCTAGAGAAATATGATTTTTATTTTATCTTCAAGTTTATATCATATCCTGAAATATTCAAGTCCAGAGGATAATTTGGAATTAGGTATAGAAAATGTGAAGATGAAGAAGTAGACTTGAAAACTGATATGCAACCATGTCTTTTCTATAATCCATGAAGTTTTATAAAAAGAATATAAGAATGTTTCAGAGAGTCAGGGACAATTCTACTGTTTTAGGTAATATATTCTTTTACTTAATCCAAATGCAGTTCATTATTGAAATATTTGAAAAGAAAATCTTTGATACTCACATTAATTCTTTATTTCTCATTATTCCTTCCTTTCCCAGATTCCTTATTTCTTGCACCATTGTGTCTCCAATAAAGCAAACATGAAGCACCAATATGTGAAATATTGCAATAGAATTGAAATATTCTAGCTTTTTACTGCTGTTGTTTATTATAAATTCCATTAAAAGATAATAAATATGTGTTTATTTCTGATGACTCTTTAATGACTGTTCTTTAATATGCTGACATGATTATTTACACTGTCATAACAGTGTTCACAAGGATGATCCCATCATCTTTCCCAAACAAATGAACTGGGGCAATGACAGTGGATCTCCTTGATGGTAAAGAAGGTTCTCAAGGGTCTTAATGAAACATTTGGCAACTATTAGACTCGAGATATGAACACAAGCTTAAACATTCAATTTAATTGAGCAAATATTTATTAAGTATTATGTGTCAGGTACTGAACTATCTGATCCAATAGAAAAATCTGTTAGTAAAATAAATAGGACTTTAAAGGATACAAGAATTTGCTGTCTTCTGTGAACCCAGTAGCGTAGGAAACAAAGATTTGCTGTTTATTATTATTTTGCAAACAAAAGATAAATACTTTTATTACAATATCCTAGATGAAAATAAAGTGAAAACTGAACTTCACACAAACTTCTTGAATTTCACACACCTTCCTTTGTTCTGAAAATCATTGACTGCAGTCATATATACTTCGAAATTTTTAAAGGAAATGGACTTAAATGCACCTTATTTAACTGAAAGCTACTGTGTGAATTCCTTAATATAATCACAAAGTTTCTGTATTTTATATATTTCTGTTTTATATTTTTTACCAAAGATCTATTTTGCTTAATTGATATATATGAAATATTTTGCCATTTATAAAGATTAACAATATAATTTTATATTGCAAAGCATTTGTAAATAAGATTCTTAGAATAAAATGTTCCTGGGAGATTGGCGAACTCATCAGTCTGTAGCAGATATGAATGAATTGACATGAATGTGAAGGGAAAGGCTAGGAGAAGTGTTAGTTGGTAAACCACTAAGTATATTCTGACAAACATTGAGCCTTTAGACCATAATATTTTTTGGGGGAAATAAGTTTCTCTTTTAATGAATTTTCTAATTTACTTAAATATGCTTGAGGAATTTATTCTTCATACCCCTGTGACTTCAGTCTGTCTCTATCTATACTGAGATTTTTTTAAATATACCACCTTTAAATAGAGAACAGTTGCAGCTATCTATTTAACATGGTTGCTAAGGGACTATTCATAGGAGCTTAGAAATAACTCAAGAGCTCCCTTTAAGGAGTAAAGAAGAAAAAAGTAAAGAAAAGAAAATTTATAGAAAGAATTTTAGCATATAGGTTTGTGTCATATCGTTTCTGATATTTAGAATGTAGGGCTCATGTCCCAGTTTGTGAAATTCTGAAACTTCCATTGAGTTCTGAACTTTCTCCTAACATTCTGTTCTCTTTCCCCCCACTGAATACTCCCCTGGGAAAATAGGTTTATATAGCTGATTTTGAAATGAGAAGGATACTTCCTTTCTCTACAGCTTAAGGTATAAAAAGATTATGTTATGATAGTAAAAATTTTGATTTGTGTGTTTACTGACTCCTTTAGAGAAGGAAGTAAGAGTATCGGTGGTGTGAGGGTAGGGAGGGGAACCAGGCTAGCTCACCAATAGTGCTCAGTTCAGTTCATGCCCATTTTAGGAAACACTGAGTCCTGTTTCACAGTGCTGTTCCTGTTTCAGATGAATGTGCAATATGTATTTTTCCTTAATGTGGTCTTTCATATTTTTTCCAGTTGCGAATGTTCAGGTACTTTTAAATACCAAACCGGACAGTTCTCTGGTGAACAGAAAGCTAGCAATCTCTTTATTTTTCCACAGAACAATTAAGAATGCCTACAAGGTTGGTTGTTTGTTTTAATCAAAACCTGGCCAGAAATTTGAGAGCAGAGAGCATAGTGAGAAATTTCTAATCATAGGTACAAAGATTAAGGTGAATTAGTTCCAAAACTCAAGGTGGAACTAAGGTAATATTAAATAAGAGACTGTTAACAATGGAGGCATCTATCTTTAGACTTTGTGCTTAAAGTAAGATAAATATGTTCATGCTAATGCTAGACAGTACTTTTTATTATAAAATACAGAGTTCTTTTAAAACTACCAAAATCAAGTAGGAAATTCCTATAATCTCCATTTTATTTTGTCATACAACCTTGAGATCTGGTCAAGGGATTGCTCTTTAGTGAGCAAACTTAATTTTTAAGGGAGAAATGACCTCTGATCGCTAAGCTTTCAAATCTAAATAAATCAAATATTAGGAAGCATAAAACACTAAAATTAGGGCCTTTTTGCTTGATTGAAATTTATGAGGGTCACAGTCAGCCTAAACTGATAACCCCTGTGCTTCCTGCAACGCTGTCAGAGAATATCTTAGTGACAGTTGGCCCTCAGAAAATAGTTGCTGTTCAAGTGAGTTTGAATATATAGAAACTTATACTACTTTGATTTAGTCCTGATTGAGGAGTTTGATTTTTATAATGATAATACAATTTCCACCAAGCAAAAATATTGTTAAATGCACACACAGACCCAAAACCTATTATTATGTGTGTGAATTATTTGCTGTTTTCATATCACTCTGAAACCCTGTTCACCTAAATATTTAAAGAATTTCTATTTATAAGATATCTTGACTAATGTTGTATGTGTACACTGTTTTTCTCCCTTTCCAGGTCTTCTTTATCTTTCCCTGACCCTGACACATATGCACTACCTGTTTGTCTATACTTCCTCTCCAACTCTGGTTAGACTGCTCCAGAAGAAATGACCTATGAAGTTATTGCCTTTCATTAAACAACAATTCTGAATGTAAAAGGTCAGCGTCATGGGGTTATGTTTGGTCAATGTAGGTGATCCAAGAGATTTTTCAGTTGTCTAGTTGCCTTCTTTTCACACACTTGCGAATCTTTGTCGCTCAAGAATACTCAATATCCTTTGCTTTGCAGATGTTTCTTATCCCTCAAATATTGAAACATGATGTAGTTACTGAGAATGTCAAAGGCACAGCAGAGCTTCGCCAAGTCAAACTCTTTGTGCCTCAGTTTCTTTCTCTCACAGTTATTTGGAGGACTAAATGAGTTAATATTTCTAAAGCAATTAAAACAGAGTAAACATCAAATTATTTGATCAATGAAATAATTGTAAATGGGTGTGGAATAAAATGAGTGGTGAGAAAGACCATCATGTTTGGCAAGAATAGGAATTCCTCATTTCTATTGCAAAAGGTTTGAATTTCCTTGGGTTAGTCCTTGTAGAAGTGCTTGTGGAATGAACATCAGGGAGAACTTTTAAACTGAGAGTCAAGTTCCATCCAGTAAAAGTCAACTGGATTAGTTAACTATCATTCAAAATATCATTTCAGGTATTAGCATGTTTGATGGAGAATTTATAGCATAAACAGTTTCCAGGGTTACAGAGCATTTTCTAACAGAATCATTAGCTGAACCTGGTGTCTCACTGACCAGTAATGAAATTTTACTTTACTGTATTTCCTCTAAAAATTTACTACTCTTTTCTATTAGTGGTTAATTAGTTGCCAAACTACTGATATATGTACAAATTCACCCTGAATGTCTGAGATGATTTTAAAATTATACTTATAAATTATTATTTCTCTTTATTTCTGATTATATTGTTAATTTGCTAATCCAGAAGTCATTCATTTCTAGGTACCAGGAATGCATAAAAATGGCCTGAGACTCCAAATGGCATGCTACTCAACAAATTCCATCTCATGAACTTTATTCATAGGCAAACCCTTTGTGATCTCACTCTGAGCCTATTTATTCTAACTAGTCTTGGTCACCATTTAATGGTTATTTATGTTAGTTAGGTGTCACCAATAGGATAAGGGGAACAGTCAGAAGTGGGCATATTTGTTTATTCACCCATTCAGTATTTATTTACTGAGTGCCAACAGTTCAGGAATAGTGCAATACAATGACAACCAGGCAAAGTCCCCACATATTTTAGTGGGCACAGATACATAATACAGTGAAGTTGGAGGTATTTATGTTCCTGTTGGTTGATTAGGGATTTATATTGCCACTCTACTATTTACTGTGTTACCAAGTTGTTTACATGTCGGTACTCCAATTTCTCTACACATGAAGTGAGAATAATAAAATTACTTCATAGGATTGTTCTAAATATCAAATGAGTTAATATATGTAAAGTCCTTAAAACAATGCCTGGTACATAATATGTGCTCTGTAAATATTTATTAAGTAGTTATATAGCATTGTATCAAGTAAGGATATAAATGAGAGAGAAGGATAAAGGAGTCTATTCAATCTATTGCAAAAGTTCAGGTAAGAAATGTTCATTGCTTGAATCTGAGCAGTTGTGAGGAGAGCTTGATGAGTAGATTCTGAGTACAAAATATATACCAAAGGTGGAGTTGATGGAAGTTTCTTATAGATTTGACTGGCTGTAAAAGAAATAGCTGAGCCTCCAAATGATTGCGGTACCTTTACTGAGATGGTATGTGCTTGGAGAAAAGGTCAAATTGGACAGATAATTCAGTTTGTTATATACTAATTTTGAGAGGCAAATTAGTAATATACTTGGAGATACTCAGAGTATTGAATATGCAAGTTTTGAATTTAAGGAATTGTTGAGGCTGAGAAGATGAATTTTAAGTGGTCAGATTTTAAATATTTTAGAAAGTCCTGAAAGTTGGATTTGATCACCAAGACCACAGATAGATAGAAAAGAGAGCAGGGCAGAAGATTGTGCCATGGGATTGCTAATTTTGGCATGTAGATAAGAGGAAGCACTGCCAGTTAAGAAGACAGAAAAATGTGATCATTGACACATAAACATTAGGAGAATATGGAATCGTGGAAGCCAACTGAAGAAACAACTTAAGGAGAGAGTGACAAAATTCTTTTGAATGCCTAGATGGAATGAAGTCACAGTGAGGGCTGAGTTGTCCATGGAAATGAGGAGAACACGTATACTTGTCAAGAGCAGTCTCCCTGTAATGGTGAAGACCAAATTATAATTAGAATAGACTGAACATAAATGGGAAACTACAAAATGAATAATTCTTTTGAAGATATTTGAAACAGAAGGGACAGAGAAATGGGATGGTTTTTGGAGGAGATGTTGTTTAAGTTTTTCTTTCTCAAAGGGAGGTGCTATCACAAGTTTATGGGCTATTGAAATTGAACCAGTCAAGAGCTTAAAAGAATAGTCTTGATGTTGTAGATCAGAGAAGGAATAATTATTGGATAATGTCTTTTGAGTAGGCAAGAGAGAATAAGTGAACCAAAAGTAGGAAGAAGAATCTGTAAATAAGAGCAAGGATTGTTTATCTCTTATAATTGAGAAGAGGCATCTCAAATGGTATAGAGCCAGAAGGTGGTAGTTTTGAAAGTTATGGGAAGATATGGAATTCTTTTGATCACTTGTCTTCACAGAAATACAACTATCAGTTTAGAGCACTGAGAAGGTCTGGTGTATTGGAAGAGAAAGGAGAAAGTGCAAAACAGATACTGGGTGAATGAGATCACCAGAAAATATATACTGAGTTGCCAGCAATACTGAGGATTTATTTGGAATTCAAGATAATAAGTTTGAATTCACTTCTCAAGAGTATGTGAATTTTCTCCAGCCATGTTATCTGTTTGGTTGTAAGCATGAGGTGAGTGAAGAGTTGGATTTAACTAGAGGTATAGCTTTGCCAAGTAAGTACAAACATTCAGTAAAAGGGCAAATGCACTGAGGGATGTCATTCTGTAATGATGATAGTAAATTATGATCCTTGAAAACTGATAGATAATGGGATATAGTCAATGAATTTTAGGTACTTCTGTTCTAAAGAATTGTGAAGAGGATTTTTTTTTAGAGTCAGAGAAGAAGAGAAAATGATTTTGAGAGAGTGGTATGTTTAAAGTTGAGAATTGGTAATAGCAAAGCCCAGCATGGGATTCTGGCAGTGGGTACCTGAATTGTGTCAGAAAACTAGATCACTGGAAATAGAATTTGAGAGTACTGAGAGTACTCTGGTTGGATGGGTCATCTACATGTGCATCAAAATTACTAATATGTGTGTCTTATTTTGTGCTGCTATAACCAAGTGCCATAGACTATAAACAGCAGATACAAGCCAAACAAGCAACACACACCATAGCTTATAAACAACAGAAATTTATTTTCAAAGACTTGAAGCCTGAGATCAGGGTGCCAGCATGGTTGGGTTCTGGAGTACTTTTCCAGTTGGCAGACTGCCATCTTTTCATTTATCCTCATTGAGTGGAAAGAAGATAAGGGAATATCAGGTGTCCTTTTTATAAGGTCACTAATCCCTTTCATGAAGCCTCCAGTATCGACCTATTTATCTCCTCAGGCATCACCTAATGCCATCACATTGAAGATTAGGATTTCAACATATGAATTTTAGGGGGACACAAGCATTCATTTCATTGAGTGGATGAAAAGTGAGACATTAAGTCACTATCGAGATCTTCAGTGATTGGGGATCTATTTCCAGGAGGTGTCAATGGAGGCTGGTGATTATATAGGTTCATGACATTTACTTTGGCATTTTAAGGGACTTTTTCTAAGGAGCACCTGTGATATTAGCACCTGTGATACTCAGATACTCTGGGAGTTCAAAAGATGTATCAGTCATCTGAAAAAGCTTGAACTCATTTAGTAGGGGAGTTGGGAAATATACATGAGTGATTTTAAATCAGTGTAAAATGTAATAAAGAAACAATAGAGGTATAGTCAAAACACAAAGGGGTTTACCAGAACAGTCCACATTCAGATGGGGTTTCAAGGGAGACTTTCTGCAATAACTATCTTTCAGGTAGACTTTGAAGTCTGCAAAGGATTTGAATATAAAGATAGCCAAGAGGAACTTCATATACAAACATATAAGTCAAGACATGGGCATAAGGAGTCAGAGTGAAGCAGCAAGTAGTTCATATTGTCTTCTAGGATGGGATGCATGAAAAAGTTGAAAGTGGGAGAGCTGGAGAGTTTGACTGGGGTTAGATAAAATGATTCTAATGCTAAGAAAAAATATTTCATTCCATAAGCAGCAAAATATAAAGACACAAGTTTTTGAGTGAACTATGACGTGATCAGATGTGGGCCTCAGGTGGAGAAATTATACAACCCAATGTCCAATGGATAGAAGAGGAAACATCTAGGAAAAACAAACAAGTTAATAGCATGGGTAGGGGTTAACTTCTATGCCTGTCTGTCTGTCTGTCTATCTATCTATCTATCTATCTATCTATCTATCTATCTATCTATCTATCTATCTATCTGTCTCTATCTGAATCTTATAAAGACCTGCTATGGTCAATGCTAATAGTGATATTTGCATTGGAAAAGGATTGATGGTGACAAATTAATGACATCTAGTAAAGAGTCAATAAACGTTGAAACTGATTGGATGTAGTATTGAGAAGAGTAAAATCAAGTAATTGATAAGATTTTGTTTTGGCTGACATAAAGGAATATGATATCATAAGTACAAAGGAAGGAAGACAAAGGAAGAAAAGGACCCAGTATGGGTAGCGAGATTATCAGTTTAGTTTTGATTTATAGAGTTTGAGATCGTAGCTTCCATCCAAATATAGTTACCCAGTAAGCAATTTGACTATGAGACTAGGGCTTGGAAGTCGTCAGGTATTGCTCATGGTAGAATTCATGGTACTAGGTTAGAATGCCAAGGAGGTGGGGTGGGTGTAAGAGAGAAGCAAAAATTATCAATGGTACATATTTATCACACATTTTTATTATTGTGGAAGAGTGAAGGGAAATAGCCAGAGATTGAGGCAAATAAAGGGTAGGGAGACTCGCCAGAGAGCAAGCTCAGGAGATTGTTATGTCACTACATCCAAGAGAAAGAAAAATTTATGAATGAAAGAGCTATTTATTGATTATCAGAGGATTCGAAGAAGTTAAGAGCAAAAATATACACCAATGAATTTTGTAACTAAGAAGTCACAATTGGTGGACTGTAGCAAAACCACATCATTTACAGTAACAACCACCAACAGTTTCATCTCTGACTTTGATCAACCCAACGTGATATTTTACCACCAGGGGGGAGAAAACAGATATTAAAAATACCATAAACATGAATGTGCACTCAAATTTATAGCTATCTTGGGCCAGTTAGTATAAGATTCAAAGTATGCAACTCATTTTAGCAAATGCTGAAGGAATCAGTAAATTATATGACATAATAGATGTTTATAATACCAAAGCATACATCGTTAAGTAAAGATCAATTCACATTAAAAATACTTGGTTTAAAAATTAGTCATGCTTTATGCAATGGGACATCTTAGATAGTATGTTAGAATAGTAAAAGAAAAAAAGTGAAAATACAAGACTGGTGAAATGCAAATGAAATTTGTTGTTTCGTTAAATAATTATGCATCAATGTTAATTTCTTAGCATAATATGTAATGTAATATGGAACATTATTAGGAGAAATTGGGTAAAGGATAATAGAAACTCTCTTTAATATTAGTTTTCCATAATTTGAAACTTATTCCAAAATAAAATCTGATCCCAAGATATCCAATTAAACATATAGTGTAAAAAGATTTTCAAATTTTTGTAAATTCAGCTAGTGAAATTTATTTGTGTGATCTAACTTGTTCCACAGGTGTTTTATATAAATGAGAGATGAATGTTTTGAGAGTAAGTAGTAATGCTGATTAAAATAACATTTCAGTCACCTAGTTTATCTAGTTGGTTTTTAGATCTAACAACTAAATAGCTAGCATCAATTGAGCCTCTTTACACAATGAAATAGACTAGCTTTGTATTTGTATTTGTATGTAGCTTTCTTCATAAAAATAGTTGATAAATACTTGCTTTTTTCTTGCTAAGAATGTAAGTCCAGAAAGAGACCTGTGCCTGCTGTTTCCAAACTAAATGCTCTGACTTAAAAAAAAAAAATTCTCATTTGCTTCTGCTGGGACATATTTCAGCTTAGTGGGTAGTAATTTGCATGTATATACATGTCAAACAAAAAGTTACCTGTTTTGGTCCTTTTTATGCAAATACATTTGAGAAAACTGGCCACTACATCTTTTGGTATTTCTTTTATGAAAATCCCTGGTGATGGTTTTCTCTGTTGTTTTTTGTTGTTGTTGTTGTTGTTGTTGTTGTTGTTGTTGTTCTCTATCTATCCCAAGCTGTTGTTTCATTTGTCACTTTATGGATATTATAAATTTTATTTTTTCTTCCAAGGAGATTTGCATCTTACCCTTATTCACTATGTGAAATCCAGTGGCATACATTATGTGTATATACCTGATTTCATTCTATTCTTACTTATTTTCAGTTTATTCACATACACACACATACATACGTGCCCTCACAGATGTGGTTGTAGACTCTGTCTTTCTTCACTTTTTTTTATTGTGGTAAAATATATGTAATGATATTTATCACTTTAACCACTTGTAAGTGTGCAGATGAATGACATTAAGTACATCATTCACATTATCGTCATCATCACCACTATCTAATATCCAAATTTTTTTCTTCACCTTTAGCAAAAGCACTGTACCCATTAAACAATGACCCCTTTCCCTCTCTACATTTCCTGGTGACCTTTATTCTTCTTTTTGTTCTATACATTTGCCTATTTTAGATAACTTACATAAATTATACAATACTTGTCTTTCTGTGTCTGGCTTATTTCATGAAACAACATTTTTTCAACATCCATCCATGTTACAGCATATAACACAATTTCATTCATTTTTATAGTAAATGATGTTCCTTTTGAAAGAAGGTAGGGTGTAAAGGAGGAGGAGAATATTGGTGAATTAAATGAAATAAACCATGGGGATATGTCTAAGACATAGTTGTGTCCCACAAAAATAGTAATCTGAAAAATATTAATATTACTTCACTAGCAATCAAGGCTATTTCTGGGATAAATTGCGAGATGGTGGAATTGCTATTTAAAAGAATTATTGAAGGCATATTGAGTCATAACGGTATATAGGTTAAGAGTGTGCATCATTGTAAATCAACATCTGTACATAATACATTAAGTTTACCACCACCAGTTCAGTTCTTCCTTTACCATGAAATGTATCCCTTTTACCCAATTTCCCAGCCTCTTTCTCTTCCCTTCTTATAGCTATTAATTTGAATTTTTTGGCTAAATGTCTAATTTTGTTTGATTTAGTTCATTTGCTTAGTGTCTCTATGTACTACATGAGTGAAATCATATGACATCTGTATTTATCTCACTAAGCATAATACCCTCTAGGTCCATCCATGTGTCCGACCTGCGGAATTGTCAGCTGGGGTCCGGAGATCCACCTAGAACGGATGAAAGGGGTGGGACAAGAGGTGCGAAAAATGACAGCAAGACAACGAATTCTGATCAAGCTGCAAAATTTTATTAAAATGGAGGGACTTATATAGAAAGGGAAAAGAAGGGAAGTAGTTCTGATAGGTGGCCCCTGTGCAT